>JACAFY010016020.1:0-16086 GCA_015252635.1 Dictyostelium capitatum | reverse complement strand
AATAATAATAAAAAAAAAAAAAAAAAAAATATTTTTTTTATTTTTTTTTGAAAAAAAAAAACAAAAAAATTCGATGGTTTTTGTGAAAAAATAAAAAATTTAATTAATTTAAAATTATTTTTTATTATGACACATAAAATTATTTTTATTATGACAAAACCACGTTACAATATATGCAAATATGAGTAGAAGTAAAATTCAATGATTTTGATATTTCAATTGATGTTCAAAATAGTTTTAAAAAATTTATTAATAATGTAAATTTTTATTAAAATTTTACATAAAACTTAATTTTTATCTTAAATATAAATATAATGTTCTGAAGCAGAATAAATTTAATGAATTTGGGGTGTGTGTGTGGGTGCTGAATATTTATTTAATTATTTTTTTTTTTTTTTTTTTTGAAAAATTTGAAATTTTTAACCGTTGAAATATGTGAATTCATAATTATTTTAATTAAAAATTAATTTATACACATTATCTATTATTTTAAAATTACATTCACAATTTTTTAACATTTTAAGCATTATATATTTTTTTTTTTAGTGTCAATAATAAGATATCTTATTATTATATAATAATATAATTACTATATCACATAATAATAATAATAATAATAATAATAATATTTTTTTCATAATAAATAATAATTATTATGGCGAGAAGAAAATCATCCCAAACAAATACTACTGTTAACACACCAGCTGAAGTTATAGTTTCTAAAAAAACAACTAGAGTAACAAGAAAACAAGTTCAAGAATTTAATGATAATGATGAAATAATTGAAGCAGCAGTAGAGGAAATAGAAGAGGAGGAAGAAGAGGAATTAGATTATGAAGAATTAGAAGAAGAAATTGAAGATGAAGAAGCAAATCAAGAAGCAGAATTATATGAAGAAGATGAAGTTGTAGAAGATCAATCACCACAAGAAGAAGATAGTATTATATATGATACTGAAACAAACATAATTAAACCTGAAGTTATATTTTATAAACCGCCAACTCCAAGTAAAAAGAAAGGTACAACTGCTAATGGTACATCAACAGTGTCAGGTGGTAAATCATCAAGTGAAATTGCAGAGAAAATGGGAGAAGAATCATGGAATGATTATTATAAACAACCAAAACAACAACATATTTCAAATAGTCATTTTGCAATTCAATCAGATTATTACACAAAACAACAATTGGATCAATTATCAAGTGAAATTAGACGTCATCCTTCAATTGCAGCAAAATCATTTCATTTTCTTAGTTTTGGATTATCAACTAAAATCAATCATCAATGGATTAGAATATTATTATCAAGTGTAATAATGTTTTCATTGATTGCAACTATATTCTATTGCCCATTACCACACATTAAACATATCGTACTTTCACCTGATGGTCCATCCATTCAAACTACAAATCCACTAAATGAATTTAGTAATGATGATTTAAACTTTGGTAGTACTCGTAAGCTTACAGCATTCAAAGATAATTGGACAAGATTTTCAATATTTGGTGTATCCAATTTCCTTTGTTCAAATTATAATTTCAATCCAATTTATCCAAATTCTGCCACTGTCGATGAAAATGGTCAAACCATTGATGCATACGCTGAAATACCAAAGGAATTCTCTTCGGGTAAAGAATTGAAAAATTTAAAGATATTTGGATCATGTATTCTATTTGGTGTTTTATTGTTCCTAATTTGGTTATTGGCAGCAAGATTATCAGAGAAAGAGATTATAATCAAATCAAATATACCATTACAAATGTTACATAGTATAATTACATTGGTTATAATACCATTGATTACTATGATATTCTGGTCATTGTTTTTATTATATTTCATTCAAACTGTATTAATTGGTAAAAACAACAGTAACAATAGTGCAAGTACCAGTGGTAGCAATGCTGCTCGAGAAGATGTATTACATTGTGTTACTCAATTATCAAATAGTTTATCAGAGATTTCATCATTTTCACCAATACGTGAACTGTTCCTTGGTTCAGTTGCAATTGTATTACGTTTGGTAAATTATTTCCATCCATTATCAATTGAATCATTGGCATTACATCAATCTACTTTAATTGGTAAAAATTTAAATGAAATGAAATTAGTATCTTTCATTTGGACATTGATTGTAGGTTCGACAATCTATCATACTTTAATGATTGCAAGTTATTTATATTCGATATTTCATGAATATCCATCAACCACCACTGCCTCTACAACTGTTGTTCAACAAGCTGAAAGCAGTGCCCCATCAAGTTCAAGTGGTACCACTAAAACAGTTCAAACTAAAACAATATCAGTTGATCCATCATCACTTTCATTAATGTCGTTGGATTTAAAGTTTTTACCATCGTTTATTCCTGAAGTGTTATTGACTCAAAATTTCATAATTGTATTCATTTGGAGTGTTGCTGCATGTTGTCTATGGGTATTTGGAATACCACCAAATTTACATATTCATGAAGGTGAATTGTTCTATATATTCTTATCTTTGGCACCACTATTAAAATCAATTTATAATCTAGTTATAATTGAACAAAAAAAAGATAAAATAATGGCAATACACAATAGCAACACATGGAGATCCGAACCAGAGCTACAACAACTTCAACGTCAACAACAAGAAGAATATGATCAATTACAATTTACTGAATTGGTTGGTAATTCTTCAAATTAAAAATAACAACAACAACAACATAAATATTCCATATATATCCATATATTTGGTATATAACCAATACATATCATAATAATTAATATTTACATCACCAATACAATTACATCACCATATTAAATAATTAATAATATTTTTAACCCTACATCACACTCTCTACAAAACCCACATTTTATTTTTTTTATATATAAATATGTTATCTATTTAAATCTTTAAACTACTTACACACATAAACACACACACATAATATATGTATATAAATATAAATAACCCCTCCTTCAATTTCAATTTCAATAAAAATAAAATTTAAAAAAAAAAAAAATTATACAAACAAAAAAAAATTTTAAATTTTAATTTTATTAATATTTGCGCACTTATATATATTATATACTTTATATTTATTACTTTTTTATAAATTAAAATTCTTTATTTTTTTTTTTTTTTTAAATTTTCCATATATTATTTTTATATTATTGTTGATATAGCACAATGAGTGGTAGAAATAATTATAATGGACCAACTTCTTCAAGTGGTAGAAGTATAGGTGGAATTAATAAAAGTACAAATCGTAATCGTAATGGTAATTCACGTAGAGAAAATAATTATAGTGGTGATAGTAATATAATACCATCATCATCAAGAAGACAACAACAACAACAGAATATACCAGTTGCAACAGGTGAAGAAATTTATGAAGAAACTACAATTGATTCAACAAATGGATCAACTGTAACAAAGAAAACAACAGTTAGTTCAACAAGAAATATAAATGGTGGTATTGTTAGAACTACAAGTACAACAACTACATTATCTTCTTCATCAGGTAGTGTTGGTAGTAATGGTAGTAGTAATACAACAAATAGTAGTGGAAGTGGTAACATTGGTAATAGTAGTTATGGAGTTGGTGGTTTATTAGGTGGTAGTGGCGGTATTGTACCTCCACCATTGTCAGTATCACAACCAATAACACCATCACAATATCCACAAGGTTCAGTTGATAGTAATTTAATGGCTTCAAATGTAAATAGAGATGGTGGTGGTCATTTTGCAAATTATACTCCATTCCTTAGTAAAGATTTTATGAATAATATAATGAATCAACCAAGAGCACCATTGGGTCATATGAGACCTCAAGATATTTATGAAGAAACACTTAAAAGAAAACAACAAATGGAAGCAAAACAATTTGAAGAAGTTAATTATGATGAAGATGATGAAGAATATGAAGACGATGATGAAATGGATGAAATGGATATTCAACAACATAGAACCAATGGTAATCGTCAACATTTCTCCGATTATCAAGGAGATGAGGATGAAGATGTTGCCTTACAAAGAGCAATCAATGAATCAATTAAATTACAACAACAACAACAACAACAACAAAGATCTACCGCAAACAACAATAGTAATCAACAAAGACAACAAAATACAAATACAACATCATCATCACCGCAACAAAATTCACAACAAAAAAGATCAATTTCATCACCACCGTCAAAAAATAATAGTCCTGTAACAAATAAACCAAATTTAAGTTCACCACCAACACCAACACATCAATCACAAAGAAGAAAAGTTAGATTTAATGGTAATAATTCACCAAATGATGAAATTAAAGAATATAATGTAAATAATAACAACAACAATAGCGGTGGTAATAGATTAGGTTTTAAAAATAATAATATAAATATAAGTAATGAATCAGATGACAATGAAGAAGAATATTATGAAGCAAATCCAGAAATCGCACAACAATATTTAACATCAACAGATAATAAAAGATTGGAACATAAAAAGATGATTAAAGATTCGAGAAGGATTAGAGAAGAACAAGAACATGAATTTAATGAATCATTGAAAAAAGATAGATTAAGAAAACAAGAAGAAGAAGAGAAACAACAATTGGAAGAAGCAATGAAATTATCATTGGAATTGGAAAATCAATCGCAATTAAAATTAAAAAGAGATAGATTACCACCTGATCCTTCCATTGGATTATCAACTGATCAATTAAAATCATCACCAATTAAAATTTGTGAAATTTCAATTTCATTACCACCAGATGGAATTAGAATCACTAGAAAATTCTATGTAAACAATACAGTTCAATCAATTCGTGATTGGATTGATATTCATTTATCAGATTCTTCCTCTTCAATTAATCAATCAACCTATGAATTGGTTACAAACTTCCCAAAAGAAACTTTATCTGATAATTCAAAAACTTTACTAGACTTGAATCTCTATCCGCGTGCAATTTTAAATTTACGTGAACCTTAAATAAATCAACTTTAAATAATATATAAATAAATTCACAGTGTGTGATCTTTTAGTATAAATAAATAAAAAATTTATTGTCTTTTTTGTTGGCTATTTGAATATTACACTTATTTACACTTGTTTGATAATTTTTTTTTTTTTATTTTCATTTTTTTAATAAATTTCATCAAAACAACAAAAATTAAAATTTTTTTTTTTTTATTTTCATTTTTTTTAAATTTCTCTGTCTGACAAGACTACCACCGTTAACTATCATCATTTTTTCAAAGATATGGAGAATATATGGGGTAAAACAAATATTGGTGGTAGTAATGAAAATAATAATAGTTCAGTATTTGGTAGTTTAACGAATAATACAACAACTACAAATCCTTTATCATCAGTATTTGGAAGTAATACAACATCAGCATTTGGTAATGTCACACTAGGATCAATTGACAGTAGCAGCAATAATAATAACAATAATAATAATAGTAATACTTCAGCATTTACAATATCATCATTAAATCCATCTGCACCTTCTTTTATACCTGCAACAACCAATAGAGGAGGATTCTTTGCGCCTCAACAACAAAAACAACTACAACAAAATGTATTATTTGTTAGTAATATACCATTTGGTAGTACAGGTGGTAACGAAGCATTAATAACAACTGAAATTAGAAATCATTTTAGTAAATTTGGTTCAGTGGAATCAATATCTGGATTAAAAAAGACTTCAAGTAATACATTCTCATTAAAATTGGTTTATTCAAAAAATGTAACATCTCATTTCGATATTTATTATGGGTTTCCAAGATGAATAAAATGTATACATGTACTAATTGATTTCGAATTCTTTACAGGAAGAAGCATCAGAAGCATTAAAATTAGGAAAGAAATATAATAATTCAATATTAATAATTAAACTACATAAATATCCAAATACTTCAAACCCACAACAACCAACGAATACAACTACAACAATAACCTCGCCTTCACCATTCACTCAAAAAAGTAACAATTACAACGATTTATCAACCATTTTAAAGAAAGATGATGAATTAATGTTAAAATCGCAAGAAAGAAATCTTAGATTTCAATTAATGAAGAGCTCAGCTATTTCACCTACACATCAGTCAACAATACCAACCCCTACTTTTCCAAGTAGAAATCAACAACAGGATATAGATGATAATGATGGTGAAGATGAAGGTGAAGAGGGTGAATTTGAAGAACAAGAAGAATTACCTGAAGAAGAAGAAGAGGAAGGATTAGAAGAAGGAGAAGAAGAAGAAGAATTTGAAATTTCATCATCACCTCCACTTATAGCGTCAACTACTACCACAACAACAACAACAACAACAAATTCAACAACAATTATTAATAATAGTGGTTTAGATCATAAAATTGGGTTATGTTTTGATTTTATACCAAAAAAAGAAAAAACACACAGAGAATCATCAGGTGATATCAATATATTGGAACGTTCCCCATTGAATTATGAACAGGTTAAATTAATCAAGAAATATAAAAGAAATGTAGCAGATGATTTAACAGAGATACCACCAGAAGAAATTAGACCAGTACATATATTGTTGGAGGTAATGAATTACATTACCAGTGAAATTGTGGATCAAGAACAATTACAAAGACCAGGTGTATCATTTGCAGAAATTCAAAATTTTGTACGTGATAGAACAAGATCACTTCGTCAAGATTTAACTTCTCAACATAGTAAAGATGGTATTTCAATTGATATTCATGAACGTTGTACTAGATTTCATATTGTATCACATCATTATCTTTGTGAATATCCAGATAAAGATTTCAATGCATTTCAAAATCGTGAACAGTTAAATAATTGTTTAACATCATTAAAACAATTTTATAATGATCATTTTAAAAATACAAATAGTTTAATTGCAAAGAATGAACCGGAATTTCGTTCATATTACATTTTGAACAATTTGGAAAATAATGTTGATCTTGTTTCATACATGATTGATATACCTAGGGTTATATTTCATCATCCATTCATTCAATATGCAATTGAAGTTTGGAAAGCATATCGTTCAGATAACTATTGTAGGTTCTTTATGTTGACATTGGCCGGTACATATCTTCAACAGTGTTTACTTCATAGATACTTTACAAATGTTAGAAAAATTGCTGTCAAAAGAATTGCTAGATCATATCGTGCACCAAATGCATCAACAACATTGTTCCCAGTTTCAGATTTTAATTCAATTTTAATGTTTTCTGATAATAGTGAAACAATTCATTTCCTTGATGGTATTGCTGGTATTACATTGGAAAATGATCAAATTGTGGTTACAAAGAATGGTTTTAGTGTTAAATCAATTGATGAAATTAATATCACTCCAAAGAAATCACCAATAATCATGTCTAAAGCACCAAGTGGTAGTAATTCATTCCAACTTACAATTGATAAACCTGAACCAGTACCAGTTGCAAAGTATCGTAAATGTTTTATTGATTTTGATCAATCCTATTTACCATCTCCTCAAATTTATAGTAATTTATCTTTGGTACAAGAATCACAACAATCTTATGTAGTTTCACATCAAGCAGCAAGTGGTCCAATGAAAGATTTAACTACTAAAAATGCAATGGCATTTACTGTTTCAAATAAAGTAACAAAAATCACAGCAACAACACCATCAGTTCCTCTTCCTTCAGTCGCTAAACCAACAACATTTAAATTAACTCCTTCAAATATTATTGGTAGTAATAAAACTCCAACAACTACACCAATAACAACACCAACTACAACTCCAATCAAAGCCAATATACCACCTACAACACCTACTTCTTCTACTTCTTCTTCATCATCATCATCATCATCATTATTTACTAATAAGATATCAAATTTTGGAGTTGGAATTAATAATGCAATTAATCCATCAGTTGTAACTAGTCCTTCAATATTTGGTAAACCAACTACAACTGAAGCTACAACTACTGCAAATACAACTACTGCAGCAACTACAATAGCACCAACAACAACTACAACAACTAAAAGTATATTTGGAACAGTTCAACAACCACCTTCGACTCCAACATTTACTGATGCGAAGAGTATATTTGGGCAACAAACAACACCATCATCAATAAGTTCACCAACTATAACTACTACAACTAAACCATCTGATATAAAATCAATATTTGGTACAACATCTACCCCTCCAACCTCTTCTATATTTGGTACAGCATCTACTGAAACACCCTCTTCAATATTCTCACCACCAACTTTACAACAACCAACTACTATATCAAAACCACCTGCTGCAACTACCACAACATTAACCTCATCATCACTATTTCAACCAACACCACAACCTACAACACCAACTACAACAGCAACAACAAAACCAGATATACCAAATAGTACATCAATTTTTGGTAGTGGTTCACTTAAAGATGTAACACCTACAAATGCATTTACTACACCAGCTGTACCAAAGACATCATCACCCCAACCAATTTTTAACACTCCAACTACACACCAATCATCGTCATCATTAAAATCAGACAATATATTTGGAGGTAGCGCTTTTACAACACCACAACGTACAAACAAACAACAAGATATTGCTCTTACACCAATGAGTGTTTTAGTTAATTCTAAATCAAAATCAGCAACAGCAACATCAGAACCATTATTCTTAACAAACAATGATTATCAAAATTCACCAATGCCAATTTCAACTATAAAGCCACCAAAACAACAACTACCTCCATCTCATTTACAAAGTATTTCATCACCAATGACATTATCAACACCATATGTAAATTTAAATAATAGCCAAACCTTAAAACAAAAACCAACTATACCATTTCCAGTTGATCAAATTGTAAATGAACAAAAACAACAAGCACAAGCAGCACAACAACCACAGCAACACCAACAACAACAGCAGCAACAGCAACAACCAATTGTAGTTAAAAAACCAAAGGAAATTAAAAAATCATATGAAGAGAAATCAAACGATGCATTATTATCATATATGTTTAGAAGTTGGAAATTCCAAGTTTTACATTTCAAAAATCAACAAAAACAACTTCAAAATATTGGTAATAAGGTTACTGGTTTTGATAATATGAATAGTAATTATTTTGGTCAACCACAACCACAACAATTAATAGTACAAAAAAAATTATCACAACAAAATACAATCGCACCAACTACAACAATACCACAAACAATACCACAACGCCAATTAAATTCAAATATTAAAATTGATTTGTTACCTATAAATATACCATATTATATTTATCAGCATCTTGATAAAATTAATAAGATGAATCAAAAGAATCAACCCTTGGTTTGGAAACTAATTTACTCAAGTCCACCTCCAACTCAAAATAGTGATAATAATTTGAAACAATTTGTAGATGTAATTTCACATAAATTATCATTTGAAAGAAATGTAAAAAACATCAAGGATGAAGATACATTATGTTTAGTTCAAAAATATCATATTGAATATCAAAATGGTGGTAATGGTAGTGATGATAGTCAAACAGCAGATAGATCAATTGGTGTGGTTGTAAAAAGGGTTACTAATAGTCAACAATTTTTATCAAATCAACGTGGTTCTTCTTCAATATTATTACAAATTTCAAAATCAATTGGATTCGATGAAAATTGTAAATCACAATTAGTTACAATTATGAAATCAACTCAAATTGAAGATCCAATACAACGTATCCCAATTGTATTCTTGGTTGTGAATGATTGTCTTGTAAATCAAAGTGACGAAGAAGATTCATTGGTTTATGAAAATATTGAAAATAGTATTGGTTCATTTATAAATTCAAATTCAACATTATGGAATCAAGTAATTGTATCCTATAAAGTATTGATAGTTGATGAAATTGAATCCATTGTTAATTCCGATAGTAATAATAATATTTTGGTTTATTTAATTAAATGGTTATCAAGTAATTCACCTCCAATTCCGTTCACTGAAATTAGACCATTAACATCAGTATTGGATTCAGTTATTTTATCAAAATTTTCAACAATATTCAAATCATTTTATTGTCAATTACAATCACCAAAATTATATTATCAACAACAACTACAATCACAATCACTATCAACTCCACAATCAATTGTAAATTATTTTAATAACACTATAAACCAATTAATTCAATTTTTAACAAATCCAGCATTAAAATCAATACAATGGCCAGTACCTGAGTTTTCAACATCCACTTCTTCCAATTGGAATAGTGATTCAACATTTAATTCAATTAAATCCTCATTGAAATCAATTTTATTAAATGATTTACCAAATGATTTAAAAAATTTAATTGGTACAACTTCAAAATTGGTAAATGGTAATAATAGTGGTAACAACAGTGGTGGTATAAATGAACATTATGAATCAATTGAACCAATAATTAAATCATGTTTCCAATGGGTATCATCACATCAAAAAGATAAAATTGATATTATAAATATTGAAAATCAAATTAAAGATATATTTATTCATCATTTTAATTGCAAATTTGATAAATACAATAATGGTAATAGTCAATATTTTATAGTTATTCCATGGGATTTAATATTTGAATCTGTATTTTCATATCAAATCTGTAAAATTCCATTTGTTTCAAGTTTTTTCAGTGATGAATTAATTTCAGATTTACCAAATTTCGAAAACCAAGATAATCAACAATTAAAAGTAGTATCATTACCAGTAAAACAACAACCAATTTCAAGTTCAATAACATTATTATCACCATTAAAGAGAAAACAACAATCAGATAATCACTTTGGAAATGAATTTAATAATCATAAATATCATAAAGTTCATTTTGATGAAATGGAATTGGAAGAATTGAAATCAAATGATATTAATCCAATTAAAAGAAAACAACAAATTGTAAATAATAATATCGATAATGGTGATAATAGTTTATATAGTATAAGTGGTATTGGTAGTAATGGTCTCAATAGTAGTAGTTTAATTTTAGATAGTCAAATTCAATTGAATAAAAGTTTAATTGAAAAGAATCAAAACACAAGTAAAGTATTAGATCAATTATTATCAAGTATAAAAAATGAAAAAAGAATTGAAAGATCAACAACTAAATTATTGGTTTCAACATATAATAATAATTTAAAAAATCAACAACAACAATTAACCACCAGTAACTATAATAACTCATTAACAACATCAAGTATTGTATTTAAAAATCAAAGATTAACTGGTAGTGTTGCTGATATTTCTGAACAATTATTATCAATTATCGAAAATGAAAATGAAATTTAAATAAAAATCACACATACAACATATCAAAACATTTTATGTTATTTCTTTTTTATTTTATGTTTCTATATATTATTTTACTATTTCAAACTAACCAATCAAATGATTCATTTGAATATTTAGTTAATAATCTTTTAATTCTTGATCTTAAAATGTTACTACCAATTCCATAAAAGTATTTTAAAATATCAATTTTACCATTTACTACATTTTGTTTGATATGTCTAATTTTAATTTCAATGTAAGTTGGATAATGTACCATTAATAATTTACAAAGTTTAAGATTTGATTTTAAAAATGGTAATGTAAATAAAGTGAATTTTGAAGTTGTAACACTTGCATCAATTAAATATTTATGTGATACCAATAAATATTCAGCGATTGGGTATTGTTTATCAAATTCTGAATCACCAAATACATTTAATAATAATTGCTCACTAACTCTTTTGACTTTAAATGTTGGTTGTGAGAGAATTAATTGAATTAAATCTAATCTTGATTTTTCTATAAAGTATTCCAATAATAATCTATTCTTGAAACAGTTTAATAATACAATGGTTTTAATTAATTCTAAATCATTATTACCACCTGCATCATCTTCTTCATGACTGAAATCATCACCATCTTTTAAATGAAATTGGTTGAGGAATCCCAAATAATTAATCTTTTTTAAAACTGAATAATCCATTGATCTTAAATATTCAATTATTGTTTCACCCTTTTGAAAATTTATTAAATAATGAATATCGAAAAAGAATCTTAATTTAAATTGTTCCATTGAATCCCTATCTTCTTTATCCACTATAACTACTTGTGTATTGTTATTTGTATTTATATGATTTGCAAGTAAAATAAATAATTGATTAAAATTTGTATTGTTAATTGAATCAATTGAAAATTTAGTTTGATCTTGAAAATAACTTGAATAATTTGAAAGATTTGAAAATTCAAGATTGATGAATGTATTGATTTTCATTATTCTAGAAATAAAATAATTTGAAAGTACCCATGATTTCTTATGAATGAAATAAAATGTTTTTAAAAATAATGGTACATCTGTAATTTGAATTGAATGATTTTGATAAATTTGATCAATTATTTTAATATTTTCCAATGTTGAATCATTACATTGTAATGAAATTATATATAAATGATTAAATATAATTTGGTTAAATGTTGATGTTGGTGATGAATATAGTTTTAAAAATTTTTCAATTATGTTTTGAATTTCTTTGATACTTGTATTTGATCTAGTATTGATTTTATTCTCAAATTGATCTTTAATTCTATAAATATTGTTAAAATGATTTTGATTTTGCATTCTATTAAATTCTGATATTATTTGATTTTGAAATTCATTATTATCAAATAATGTTTTATTATCTTGTAGTGAATCGCACCTCTTAAAACTATTTAATATCGAACTTGAAACTTGAAAATTACATTCTAATATCGAGAATATTAATAATCTTATTGTTGGTTCATCATATATTGATGTCATATTTTTAATATTGTTGGTATTATATATTGTTTGTGGAGTATTATTAATATTCGAATATATATATTTTTAAAAAAATAAAAAAATTTAAAAAAAAAATAAATTTTGTTTGTCGTTTTCAAAAAAAAACGAATTTTGAACGAAAAATCTTTATTTTAAAATCATATACATTATTTTTATAAGAAGATAAATTAATATTATTATAATTAATATTGTTATAATTAATAATTTCAATAATTTATGAACCATTGGATGATGTGTATTATTGTTATTAACAAATTTATGAATTCTTCTATTTGATATTGGTGTTGACAGCGTAGTTGGTTTAGTTTGTGTATCACTTTCAAAAGATGGGACATATTTAAAATAATTGTTTAAATTACCATTCTGCAAATGAAATAATGACATTTCTTTAGTTATAGAGTACTTTTGTTTATCATATTGACATATTGATTTTTCTTTAACTTCTGTTATTAATCTTTTGTTGTTGTTGTTGTTTTTGTTACCATTTGTATCACCACCAACTATGGGAAATGTTTCAATTTTTAGTGATACCATTACTTTTTCATATACTGATGGAAGTTCATATCTATTTGATTTAATGGCCAATCGATAAATTGTAAAAGTGTTGAAGTTTATTTTATGTAATAATGTTGTTCTATCAATTGATGTACCAAAATAAACATCAAGATCTGATACTATATTTAATTTAGTTGTATTTTTAAATTTTTGAATCATTGAATTAACTTTTAATATATCATAAAAAGTTGTCATATTCTCTTCATTATTTAAAGTACTATTTATATTACTATGTTTTTTTAGTTGTTGATTTTGTTGTTGTGGTTGTGGTCTTGATGGTGTTTTCATTAAATTTATTACTATTACTTTAATTGAACTCTTTTTATATATTGATACATGTTTTATTGATGTAAATCTTGTTTGTTGTATTGATGTTGGTATGAATATGGGTGGTGGTGAAACATACACATATATTAATTTTGATATATAATTAAAGAAATCTTTACAAACTAATACCAAACTAACCAATAGTTTATTTATTTCTTTTAATCCTATATATTTTTCAAAAGAATTTATCGAAATTCTTAAACTTTCTTTGTTTATGTGATGACATAATAATTTAATTATTGATTTTTTATAATAAATTGGTATGAATTTTGAATATGTTATTAAATTATCATGATTTGGTACATCATTCATATTTTTAGATTTATGTTATCTGAAAGTGGGTGTTGTATCTTTTTTTTTTTTTTAAATTAAATTTATTTGAAATTTTTTTATAAATTTTTATTTTTTTTTTATCAAAATGAAATAACGAAAATGATATTATTGCTCTGTGCACCAAAATATATTTTAAGAAAAAAAGTAAACTTTATTATACATTAAAAGAGATATCTAACGGGTATTATAGTAGCATTTTAAACACATATCAAAGTTACCTTCATGATAAAATGTTTCCCATGTTTGATCATGATGAGATCCACAAACATTACAACTCCAACTACAGTGATTATAAACTGATAATGGTGTTTGTAACTTTATTAATGGAAGACGATGATAACGTGTTGTAATTTGTTCTGGTAAATTTTCATTTAAATCTGGTTCAATTCTATTCAATTTAGTTTGTGATGGTGTTGATTTAAATGAAACATTATAATTATTATTATAATTTGAAAAAGTTGATGTTGGTGATGACCCAATTGGAGCTGATAATTTCTTTTCATTAGAGACTCTTGTAAATTCTGAATCGAAACATTTGGAACAACAATCGAAATTTGTGCAAGTTGTGCAATGGTAGATGTATGAGTTTGAAACGTTTGATTTGCAAACATCACATTTTGCACCAGAATGATATATTTCAGATGGATACATACTATATAATGGATGGTGATGTAATGAAGTATCAAATGGTTTTAAATCTGTTAATGATGGTACTGATCTTGATTCTTTTGCACAACCTCTACACAAGTTAAAATCTGGGCAACCTTCAACACATTGATACAACTCTGAATAACCAATACCATCTTTATAACAATATGAACAAGTCCATTTATGTGGTGGTGGTGCTATAATTCTTAATACATGTGGGTGTTTTGGTTTACTTGTACCTTTAACAGTTGATGGTGGTGAAGATGTAACAGTCATATTACTCAATTTATAAACTTCTGATAATGGCATAATTGGTGTTGGATCAGTATTCATATATTTCTTAATACTTGAATTTAAATTTGAACTACCAACTCCAATTGGTTTTGGATCATATTTGGATGATGTTGGACTACCACTATAACTATCTTTGATTAATCCTGCCAATAATGGATCTTCATGTTGATAATAATATGATGGTGATGGTTTCGATAGTGTTGGTGTTGTTTGTTGTTCATAATAATTGTTATTATTGTGATTCATATTTAATAATCTTTCTCTTTCTTGTTTAATTTCCAACTCTCTTTCACTTTGTCCAATTGTTTGAGGTAATGGTAATGTAGTATTTGTAACTGTAATTGGTTGTTGTTGAATTGGTGTTGGTGTTGGTATTATTGTTGGTGTTGGTGGTAATGGAACCTGTGTTATAGGTGGTGGTGTTGTATTTGTTGTAGTTGGTTGTGGTGATTGTTGTTGTGTATTATTCATAGCAGCAGTTGCAATTTTTAATGCTTTAATTTGATTTAATAAAATTGTAATGGTATGATCATGAGTCAAAATCTCTGTTGTTGAAGAAGAAAAATCCTTTCTACAATAAGGACAAGATTTTGTTTTATCAGTCCATTCTTTTGCACACGATAAATGAAAAATATGAGAACATGGTAAACGAAATGGTTTTGAATCTGGATCATCTTCAACAATATCAAAATCAGATAAACATATACTACATGTTAATCCTTCCATTTTTATTATTGTATTATAAATATATATAAAAATTATTATTATTTCTTGTTTATATCATGTGAATATACGTTGGGTAAGACTAACAAAATAAATTTTTTTTTTTTTTTCAACTCAAAAAATTAAAAAATTAAAAATTCATTGAATTTTTTTATTGGATTAATTAATACAGTTTGCTCTGTCTATTACTTATCTATAATGATATCAATTAATTTATTCAAAATTCAATAAATCATATAAAAAAATGTATATTATTCCAAAAATCTCTTTTAATTTTTTTTTTTGCACAAAAGACAACAAACTAAATAAATTTTTTTTAATTTTAAAAAAAAAAAAAAAAAAAACTTTACCCCCACATAAAAAAAAAATTAAAAACAAAATAATTTTTATGTTATAAAAAATTTTTAAATTTTTTTTAAAAATTATAAATTTTTTAATAT
>JACAFY010016009.1:0-13805 GCA_015252635.1 Dictyostelium capitatum | reverse complement strand
ACCCCCCCTTTTTTTTTTTTTATTTAATTTGTTTTTTTTTTTAAAAACACATTTAAAAAAAAAAAAAAAAAAAAGTGTGTTTCTCAAAATAACGAGATTTATAAATTTCACACACATGTGTAAAACGGGAAAAAAATATGATATCTACATGAACTGTTGATTTTTTAAATGAAGCTACTACTGGTTGACACATGTCTTATTGTTATAACAGTTTTTCGTTTAATTTGTTTATGATTGATCAAATTGTATGGTTTTTAATTAAAAATGAAAAAAAATAAAAAATTTGAGAAAAAAAAAAAAAAAAAAATTTTTTTTAAAAAGAAAAAAAAAAAAAAAATAAAAAAAAAAAATTTTCAAAAAAAAAAAAAAAAAAAAGTTTTTTTAAAAAGCGAAAAAAAAAAACATTTATTCAAATAATTTAGATTTTACTCACACATCATTTCATACCCCATCTTATTATTATCATCATCATCATCATCATCATCATAATTGCAAAGATACTAAATTAATTAATTAATTAATTAATGATATTTTTGAAATTAAATTAATTAATTAATTGAGTCAATTCCCTTTATAATAATGAGTTGTGTATATCATGATATTCTCATATGATATTTACTACTACTTCTACTATATTTTCAAAATTAAACACATCATCATTGGAATTTTTCATTGAATTTAATTCAACGAAATAAATGTGGATATCTTTTTTTTAAAAATATGTTTGGATGATGTGTCAAATTTTGTCTTGATTTATCAATAAATAACAATTACCATATAATTTATAATTTTTGAAAAATAAAATAAATTTTTTTTTTTTTTTTTTATTTTTATTTTTTAAAAATTAATTTTTTTTTTTTTTTTTACACCATATTTAAATATCAATATCCACTCCTCAATAAATAAATAAATATAGATATATTTGTTTTTTTTTTTAGTTAATAGTAGTAATTACAACTCATCACCATTATAATATCAATATCTTTTCAATATACATATATACATATAATATTACTCTAAAAGGTTTTATTTATCGAATCAATCTAAAAAAAAAAGAAAGTTTTTCAGATCACCATCATCAAATTTAATTAAAAAAATAAAAAATCAAAGAAGTGTACAAATTTGTGTGCGCAAGTGTAATATATATAAAACCAATAACAAATATAAATAAATATGTCATCAGATTTAGACAGACAAATAGAACAACTTAAAAGATGTGAAATCATCAAAGAAAGTGAAGTTAGAGCATTATGTTCAAAAGCAAGAGAAATCCTTTTAGAAGAAGGTAATGTTCAAAGAGTAGATTCACCTGTAACAGTATGTAAATCATTTCTTAATATATGTAATATATGTTGTTTGTTATCCATACCCATGTGTGTTACTAATATTTTAAATATGGCATATCAACAGATTTGTGGTGATATTCATGGTCAATTTTATGATTTAAAAGAATTATTTAAAGTAGGTGGTGATTGTCCACAAACTAATTACTTATTTATGGGTGATTTTGTAGATAGAGGTTTCTATTCAGTTGAAACATTTTTATTATTATTAGCACTTAAAGTTAGATACCCAGATAGAATTACATTGATTCGTGGTAATCATGAATCAAGACAAATCACTCAAGTATATGGTTTTTATGAAGAATGTGTTAGAAAATATGGTTCTGTAACCGTTTGGAAATATTGTACTGAAATTTTTGATTATCTTTCATTATCTGCATTGGTTGATGGTAAAATATTTTGTGTACATGGTGGTTTATCACCATCAATTAATACATTAGATCAAGTAAATATCATCCAATCAATTATAATGATGATGATCATCATCAAATCATAATACACAATAATATATTTATACATGCTATATACTAATTACAAGTAATATCATTACACAGATTAGAGCAATTGATAGAAAACAAGAAGTACCACATGAAGGACCAATGTGTGATTTAATGTGGTCAGATCCAGAAGATTTACAAGGTTGGAATGGTTCACCAAGAGGTGCAGGTTTCTTATTTGGTGAAGATGTTGTTCAAAAGTTTAATCATGATAATAATTTAGAATTTATATGTAGAGCGCATCAATTGGTTATGGAAGGTTATAAATATATGTTTAATGAAACATTGGTTACTGTTTGGTCTGCTCCAAACTATTGTTATAGATGTGGTAATGTTGCTGCAATCCTACAATTGGATGAAAATTTAAAAAAGAATTTTGCTATTTTTGAAGCTGCTCCTCAAGAATCAAGAGGTGCTCCTGCTAAAAAACCTGCTCCTGAATACTTTTTATAAAAAAAAAACGCAAATAACAATATCTACATTCACCAAAAAATCAATAATTAATAACAACAACAACAACAATCATCAATATATTTACATCGTCATATCAGTTTCAATCAAGCAATCGTATCGTCATAATTTCATATTAAATAAATAAATAATTGTAATATTTAATTTTTTAAAAAAAAAAAAAACAAACAATGTTGTCTCTAGATTTATAAATCGATGATAAAGAGTGGTGTGGGTTATTTATAGTGTCAATGATGATGGGTGATAATAAGTTCTATTAAAGGGAAAAGTAAAATTTAATTTCTACATTGTTTGTTAACACCATCAACACACATACTCACACAAAGAATATTTTATAGAACATATGTCGATGAATGGTGGTCACACAAAGAAATACACATATAATTATACTTCAAAATTTTAAAAAAAGATAATCATATCCTTAACTAAACACAAAATTGGACATTTCAGACACCCAACAGTTTTTTTTATTAAGATATCAATAGAAAATTCATATGTGTGAGGTAACACAAATTTGCAAAAACCAATTTTTTTTAAAATAAAATTTTTTTTATGAAATTTTTTTAGTTTTTGTGTGTGTATGTGTTTGTATATATTTGTTTGAATTAAGTTACTTTATTTTTGGTAGGTTAGAATGATTTAACTTTTAAATGATTTTTTTTTTAAATTTTTTTTGTTCTTTTATTTTTTCAAACAACAAACAACAACAACTAATGAGATAAATAAAGAAGAGATAATATATAAATTAATTAAAAAAAAATATATATATAAAATAAAAAAAAAAAATATGGACTTAAGATATTTATTAAATTTAAATAGTAATAATATTAATAATAATAATAATAATAGTAATAATATATTATGTAGTAGTACTACTACTATAAATAGTAGTAATTTTAATTCATATAAAAATGTACACAACATTAGTGGTAGTTACATTAATATATCAGAAGTAAAACAAATATCACAACCATTACCATCAAGATTATCACCTCCATCAACACCAATACAACAAACTGTTTCAATACAATCTTTACAACAACAACAACAACAACAACAACAACAACAACAACAACATCCAATACTACAATATCAACAACAAAGACCCAATCAAAATCAAGTTGTTAAAAAAAGACAAACACCAATTACAAGAGCACCAAAACAACAAATTGTATTTAAATATGTTCCAAGAGATTTACTTGATCAACATAAAGAATATCAACAAAAGAAATTATTAAAAATACAACAATTAAAAGAAAAAGAAAAGGAAAAAGAAATTCAAAATCAATTACAAAATCAATTACAAATTTCGAAATCAAATAATAATATTACAATAATAACAAATACAAGTAAAAATACAAATAATTTCCAACTTTCAATTTCAAATTAAAAGAAATTAAAAATATACCACCCCCACCAAACCGATACAAAAAACAACATATGTAAATAAATGTAAATAAAATAATTAAAAATAGCGCAAAATATAAAAAGAATTACAAACTGTTTTATATATATATATGTCTTCTTTTTTTTTAAATTCTTTACATATTTTGTCACAAGGATTTTTATAGATTTCTTTTTTTTTTTCATCATCATCATCATCATCGCAAACAAATCAAAAAATATCTTAATCGGATCATAATTTTTAAAAATTATAAATGTGATAATTCAATTCAACGAATATACACATCTTTTTACAATTAACACAATGAGATTGTTTGTCTATCGTGTTATTTTTTTTAAAAAAAAGACAATATAACAATTTAAAGAAAAAGAAAAGGAGAAAGAAATTCAAAATCAATTACAAATTTAGAATCAAATAATATGTAAATAACAAATACAAATAATTCAAACTTTCAATTTCAAACTAAATTAAAAGAATTAAAAATATACCACACACACACACACCATCGATATAAATATATAAACAACACACATAAATAAAAATGAACAATATATTAAACTGTTGTGTGTGTGCGTGCGTGTGTGTACATATGTCTTCTTCTTTTTTGATTTATATTTATTTCTATTTTTTATATTTTCTTTTTTGCATTGAGTTGTGCAATCAATATTTTTAATGATTTGGTGTAATATTATTTTGTTTTTAACACAAGGAATTTTTTTATAAATTTTTTTTTCAAAAGAACAAATCAAAAAAATATCTTGTTTGAATTCGTAATTTTTAAAAATATAAATTACCAATAAAAATAATGTGATAATTCAATTCAACGAATATATATCTTTTTTTATGTGATATCCTCATATTAATTTTTTAAAAAAATAAAAAACACACACACAATTTAATATTTTTTTTTTATCTATCTTTTTTTTTTTTTTATATTACTCACTCACTATCACACACACACACACATATACACACATGTACATGATAGAAAGAGACAATTATATAATACATATACATACAACTATATAATTCAAAAACTATCACACTCTCCAAGTTTTTTTTTTTTTTTAAAAAAAAAATTCATTCCTCATTAAACACACACACTTATCTTATCACTCATTAAAAAAAAAAAAAATAATATATATTATAATATATATTATTAATAGTGAATAATTAATTAATTAAAGAGTTATTATTATTATTATTATTATGTTAATTGATTGATATACATATATTATACAAATACAAATATACAATAGCAACATTTTAAAATATATTTATTTTTAATAAATCAACAATAATAAAAAATCATAAATCATAAATCATAAATCATAAATTATTATTATATATATATACACATATATTTACATAATATATAAAGAAATAAAGAAATAAAGAAATAGAGAAACATATATACATACAATGGAGTTTTTACAACAATACATTCAACAACAACAACAGCAAATACAATTAGAACAATCATTAAATACATTATTAACACAATCGACTCAAAGTGATAATTATAGTATTAATAATGTAGACTCTGATGATGAAGAATTTCAAGATGATAATGATGAACAAATTAGATCAGCAACTGAATCAGACTATGATAATGATGATGAAGGTAGTGAAAATTATGAAGATTATGATGGTGATGATGATATGAAAGATATATATCCTTTTAGTAAAGAAGGTGATGAAGATTATGAAAATGATGAAGGTGATCAAATTATTCAACCACAATTATCATTATCACAATCACAAATTAGACCTTTTAATAATTTACATTCTTCAACTACATCAACGTCTTCATTATCATCATTTTCAGCGCAACAAGATTTCGTCAACAACAATTATAACACCAACAATATAATAATACCCACTGATCCACTACAAATTTTAGAACAATATTTAAATACACAACAACAAATACAACAAAAACAAATGCAACAACATCAACAACAACAACAAATACAACAATTACAACAGCATCAACCATTACAACTATTGGAACAATATTTACAACAACAACAACAAATACAACATGAACAATACCAAAGTTATTATCAAAATTTTCAAGTTCCAAATAGTAGTAATGGTATAATTAATAATAATAACAATAATAACAATGTAAATAATAGTAACAACAAAGACAATAATACAAGTAGTAATAGAAATGGTGATTTTGCAATGGACCAAAATGAATTCATTTATATATAAAAATAATTGGAAATAATAATAAAAAAGATTTCTAATTTTCTGCTGCTTTCATACGATAAATTTTTTTTTTTATTTTTTTTTTTTTTTTTTTTATTTTTTTTTTTTTTTAAAAAAAAATAAATTTTTTTTTTTTTTTTTTTTTTTCAAAATATCTTTACTTTTTCACAAAATGAATAATTATAATACAACAACAGAATATAATTTAATAACAACAACACTATTTTATAAAATATGGAAGAATAATTATATCAAAGGAATAATAATTTACTATATTAGAATTTATAATATGTTCCGACACAAAAGAATGATTTATACAGCAGAATATGATTTATCAAAAGAAGAGGCACAATATTATAGTTGGGTACAATTACATTACAGAGATGATGATGAAAATGAAAATGTAAAAGAATTGATGGGAAAACTATCAAATAGTGTTAATTTAATTGAATTTAAATATAATGGGTTCAAAAAACCATTAAATTTAATGAAAGATTTACCATCTAATATAACATCATTAAAATTCTTTAAATCAGATTATGGTTGTCCAATTGAATGTAACTCAATACCAGATACAATCAAATCATTAACAATTGATACTATTAAAGGACAAATAGTTGGAAAAGGGTTAACATATTTAGAAGTAGATCAATTTGATTCAAATTATTCAATTACATTACCATCAAATTTAAAAACATTTAAATGTAATTCACCAATGTTACAATCAATTAATATTGATATATTACCAATGGAAACAATTACAAATTTAGATTTTACAAGTAGTAATCTAATTAAATTCAAAACATCATCATTTTTATCATCTGTGGATTTAACGAAATTATTAAATTTAACATCATTGAATTTGGGTACATTTTATAAAGATTCAATTAAAAAAGGATCGCTACCAAATGGATTAAAAACATTAATATTACCAAATGATTATAATGTTAAATCAAATATATCATTAGGATCAATACCTGATTCAGTAACATGTTTAAATTTTAAACCATATTATTCATCAATTTATACAATGTCATATAGATTTGATTGGTTTAATAAACAAGATAAACTAATTAAATTATCAAGTGAACTATTACCAACATCATTGGTTAAATTGGGAATTGGTAGAAATCATTATTTATCAATGTCACCAAAAAGCAATAGTCCATCATTTTTAAAAGATTTTAAAAAAATTATATTTACTGGTTGTGGATGTAATAAATCAGATTTACCAATCACAATCACAAAATTAAAGTATATAAATCAATCTACATTACCACACCATTCTTCAATTGTTAATTTAACAATTCCAACAAATATACAATCAGTTACACTAGATGGTAGATTTATTGTATCAAATTTAAATCAATTATCATCAATTACAAATCTTCAATTGTTAAATGGTGATTTTTCTCATTTTGATTATACAAATCTCACAAGATTAAAAAGTCTATCAACTATATTTTTACAAGACATTGAAACAGTTAAACAGTTTAGTAATTCATTGGAATGCCTATCAATTCACGAAAGAGGTAATCAACCATACCCAGAATCAATTAAAATATTAGAACTTCAAACAGGCGCACCACCAATGCTAGATACAGAATTATTACCATCAACAATTCATACATTAATAATTGGTGGTAGTACTTCAAATTTATTAATACCAATTTCACCAAACATTAAATCAATTTACATATCATCACATAATACTCAATTTATAAATAATATCCTTAAAAATCATTTTCAAAATAATAATCTACTTAACATTTTAAAAGTTTATAATGGTAATAGTAGTAAAACAATATTTAATAAACTAACTAAATAATATAATGTTACACAATATTGTGATTTCAGGGGACTGAAACATATAGTGTAACAAATGTGTTTTATTTTTAGTATTTTCATTTTTATTTGTATTTATTATTTTTTTTTTAATAGATTTATAATTGTTTTTTTATTTTTGAATAAATTTTATCAAATTTATCAATTGGTTTTAAAATATTAATTAGTGGTAATGTCATTTCTGAAAATGTATTATCAGTACTTTTTACATATATTGAATGTAATGATGATGGTAAAGGTAATTCAATTTTTGAATTTTTACTATGAATTATTAAAATTTGAATTAAAGGTGGTAACCAATCACTATTGATATAAATTGGATTACAAATTTCCAATAAAATTAAATTTGGTAAATCCAATTTAAGTGAAGTTGAAGTTGGTGTAATTGGAATAATTTCTGATAATTTTAAATTTGATAATGGCAATTGTAATGTAAATATACTTAATGATTTCAATGATTTTGGTAATATATTTAAATCAATTGGTATTTCAATACGATGAATTCTTAAATGTTCTAATCCAATTGGAAATGTATAACCAGTTAAATAATTTTGTGATAATCCAATTGATAATGATTTTAAATTTATAAATTGTTGATATGAATCTAATAAAAAATCATTTTCTTCATACCAATCAAAATCTAAGTTTGTTACGTGTTTTGGGATATCAACTTTCTTTAATTGTTGGTAATTGTAATTTTCCAATTTTATACTTTTTATATTTTCATTGAATTGTAATGATGAATTTGATATCACAATTTGACTTGATATTATTAATTTTGAAATTGAATTCATTGGTATATTATCTTCAGTAACAAATGTACCATTTCCTAAATATTGCAAATTTAATGTTTTTAATTTTGTGCATTCCATTATATTTATTGGTATTGTTCTACCACTTTTAAATACTTTTAAATTAATTGGTAATATTACTGTTTGACAATGTAAATTTGGTAAAATCAATTTTGATAAATTAAATGGTAATACGTTTTCATTTATTGGCTTATCAAAATTACTTCTATCTGAAAATTCTATTACTTCCAATGATTGTGGTATTACATTAACGTCAATTTGTAAATTAAAACATTTTGAAAATTGTATTGTTTTTAAAGATTGTGGTAATACATTCTCTTTAATTGGTAAATTATATGAATAACCAAGATTTAAATGTGTCAATGATGATGGTAATACACCAGGTAATAATTCACTATTAAATTTTCTTGATAGATTTAATGATGTTAATGTTGATGGTAATATACCAGTTTGAATTAATGAGTAAACATTTGAAAATAATGTTGAAATTGATATTGGTGATATTACTTGAATACTATTAAAATTTGAAAATATGTTATTATCACTACCATTTAAATTTAACATTTTAATTGATTTAATTGTGATTGGTAGTGGTAGTGATATTTCAATTGGGTTGTTTAAAGTAATTTCAAATGAACCATGTATTTCAATTGATTCAATAAATGGTAATTGGTTTAATTCATAAAATAATTGATATAAAAATTCTTTATCAATATTAAAATGTGGATATACAATAACTGATTTTAGATATTCTTTATATTTAAAAATATTTAAAGATTCAATTGATTTAAACGTTTTAACATTACTATAAATATTATATAATCTTGTATAATAAATTATTTGATTTCTTATTACTATATTCTTCCATAGTTTATAAAATAACTTTGCATTGGTTGTTGTATTTTTTATTGAATTATCATTATTACTATTTAGATTGTCTGTCATTTTTATATAAGAGTTATTGGCATATTAAAAAAAGGTAAAAAATTAAATTTTTTTTATTAACCAAAAAAAATTCTCTTGAAAATTAAAGTTTTTTTATTTTTAAAATTAATATAAATAAAATAAAAAAAAAATAAAAAATATTAACAACTCTTTGATGATAAAGTAATAATAGTAATAAATAAGAAGTTAAAGCTCAAAGTGATGAGGATAAAAAATTAAAAAAACAAAATAATAGTTGTAAAATGACCAAAGTTTTAAAAAAAAAAAAAAATAACAATTTTACATTATTTTTTTGTATAATTTTTTTATTAATTAATTTTTATTTATAAACCTTTCTATAAAATGAAAATGGATATATTATTTTATATTGTATTTCACAATAAATATTTAAAAAATAAAATATTTAGTTTTTTTCCATCGTATCAATTCAATCAAAATTCAACAAAGTGTACTGGTTCATCAAACTGGATAAAAAATGAGGTTGTAATAACACCAAATTATACCTCTCAAGTCGGTGGATGTTGGGCTAATAGACCAGTACTTTTTAATCAAAATTTAAAAATTAGTTTTGGATTTAAAATGGATAGTCAAGGTTCAGATGGAATTGCGGTTGTATTTTTAAAAGAACCATTTAATAAAAGTAATGGTCAAGTATGTTTTAATGGAAGTGATTTAGGGTATAATGGTTTTATAAATGGTATTTTCGCTATTGAATTTGATGTTTATAAAAATATTGATGTAGGAGATCCAGATGCAAATCATATTTCGATTCAATCTGTTGATAATAATATTATAGAACCTAAATTATCAACTCACAGTTCGTCAACATTGTTTACAGTAAAACCATCTGTTGAAATGAAAAATGGAGAAGTTCATACTGTTAAAATAAGATATAACAATAAAAATAAATCAATTTCATTAAATTTCAATGGTAAACAATTAATACCATATACAGAAATTCCTCAATTTAAAAATGGTTCAAAACCAATTGAGAGGGTTTATATTGGTATAACTGGCGCAACGGGTATAAAAAACCCACAAGTTCAAACTATATACAACATTTTAATTTATAAGCAAGAAAGAGGGAGCAATTACTAAAGAGACATGTATTATATTATCTACAATTTGGACAACAAGGAAAATAAAAATATATAATCCTTTTTAAATCTAATTAATAAATTCATCTCCAATTATAGTTAATTTTTTTCATCACATAAATTGTGATAAATTATTTTAAAAATAGAAGAGCACTTAATCCAATTTCTAATTATTGACTATAGATTGTTTGTGAGAAACTTTAATTTTATTTTTTTTTTTTTTGAAATGAATCTATAACAAGTCATACAAATAATTAAATTAAATGATTGGTATTTATTTAAAATTCTTCATCTAAATAATTAAGTATACTTGTGAAATTTTTAATTTGTGACCAATGAAGTTCTTTTTTGTTGCAATAATTAGTAATTGGAATATTTGGAAGAGTATCATTTGAAAAAAATTCACAATTATTATAATAGAGGTCTCTATTTAAATACTTTTGACTGTAAACAAATAACTTGTATCCATCAACTCTACCATTATGAGTAATTAATCTATTATAATTTTTATCAAAAACTATTTTTCTTATGTTATGATTTTGAAGATAATCTTCAACAATGTTTTTAATACCATCAATATAATGTATGGACTGATTTTGGAATGAGACCTGAAATTTCAACACCAAAACCATTATGCAAATATAGAGTATTAATGGAATTTGGAATTGAATAAGTGAAGATGAGTATTTTTTGGAATACCTCTTGGTTTAACTGTAAAATACCCTTCAACCAATTCTTGTGCAAATCCATCATGAAGATGAATATGTCTTAATGTTGATGGAAATGAATCTTTAACCAATGGTTGTTTAATATCAAATACATGTAATATTTTAACACCATCTGGAATAATATCAGGTACAATTGAATGATTATATCCATTGTGAAAATAAAGAATATCCAGTTCATTGGGAATTGAACCTTTAATTAATGGAATTTTGATATTATGAATGTGTAACTCTAATAGACCATTTGGAATAATGCGTGGTGGTAGTGATCGTTTAAATCCATTGCAAATTGATAATTTATAGCTTCTATGTGGCAAAGATCCGACTAACAAAGGTTGTTTAATATCATGAATAAACAACTCTGAAAGCTCTTTATTCAATAAACCAATTCTAATTGGGTGATTGAAACCATCACAAAATGATAATGATTTGATATTTGATGGAATTGAATTAATTGGACTTTTTATATCATATAAATGTAATGTAGATACCCCTTCTTCAATATAATGATTTACATCATATTCAAAACCATCATGAAAATAAAGTTCTGGATAAAATGGTAAACATCTTTTTTGGGTTTTCCAGTTGAAGTTTTGGCATTCAATTAAAAAATCATTTTTAATAGTATAAAAATGAACTTGTTTAGCGATACCTCTTAACTTTGAATAAATTTCTGGTGTACAATCATCATGAAAATGGAAATTAGTAATGTTTGATGGTGTTTCTAAAATATCCATTACTCTATCAACATTGAAAAAATGAATTGTTTTGATTGAATCAGGAATATCACCTCTTTGAAAAACAGAATTGAAATCATTTGGTAAATAAATTTCATTTATATTTGGATTTAATATACTGAAATAATGGAACATTGATTGTTTTAAATTTTTTCCAAATGCAACACTATTAATATTATCTGGTATTTCATAATTTGAATCACTAACCAAATAAATTGATTTATCTTTATCTTAAAATTCAATTATATTAGTAAACTATATTAATTAAAGAAATTTAATTAATTTAGATTATATTAAATACATACAATTAAAATATTCAATATTTTGATTTCTTTGAATTTCCAATGAATCAATTTTTAATTTATCATTTTCAATTTCATTCTTTACTTGAGAGGCAATTGATCTAATCAATGATTCATTGTTAACATGATTACAATTTAGTTGATGATCATTTTGATTTTCTCTTAAACCAGCCCATGTACAATATAATTCAGATTTACCAATACATGAAACTATTACTTTTTTACATGTATCCATGTGTTGTTTAAATTCAGATTTTTTTAATAATTCTTCACAACCAACTGAAGTACATTTGAATTTATAATCATTTAATCTATTTAAAATTAATTTTGGAGGTAATGATAATTTATCAGTTGTACAATTTTGATTACATAATGGACATTTATCATTCTTATTTAAACATTTATAAATACAATCCTTACAAAACATTTGTTGACATGATGGTTCAATTAATGGATTATCTAATATTTGTAAACATACCATACATTCTAATTCATTATCAGTAAATGGTATAGTGGTTGTGGTGGTTGTTGTTGACATATTGATAATTATAAATTATACTTTATTAGAATTTAAAAAAAAAAATTTCAAATTTATAATAAATTTACTATGTAATCTTTAAAACATTTTTTTGGTATGTATATATATATATTAAGTAAAATTTCAAATAATATTAACATAGTTATAGATTATTTCATTTTAGGTGGTAATAGATACACGTTTTTGAATTTATTATAATATCAACAAGAACAAAAATCTAATAGTTTTAAAATAATGATTTTGAAATCTCTTTTTTGGAAAATATTTTACATGAATTCATTGCCAATAATATCCATTTTTTTAATGAAAAGAAAAAAATTAATTTTTGTTTGAAAATGGCTTAAAAATGGCTTTATTTTTTTTTAAAAAATTATTGTTAGTGATATAAAATGATATTAATTTCACATTAAATTTTTCATTCAAACAAATAAATTAAAATAAAAACAAATAAATAAAAATGGAAGGTGAAGATGTACAAGCTTTAGGTATGTTTGCGTTAATTTTAAATTATTTATATTATTATTATAATTTGAATAAATAATTAACTTTGCGTTTTTAATTGTACAGTTATTGATAATGGATCCGGTATGTGTAAAGCTGGTTTCGCAGGTGATGATGCCCCAAGAGCAGTATTCCCATCAATTGTAGGTCGTCCAAGACATACTGGTGTTATGGTTGGTATGGGTCAAAAAGATTCATATGTTGGTGATGAAGCACAATCAAAAAGAGGTATCTTAACATTGAAATACCCAATTGAACATGGTATTGTTACCAATTGGGATGATATGGAAAAAATCTGGCTTCGTACTTTCTACAATGAATTACGTGGTGCACCAGAAGAATATCCAGTACTTTTAACTGATGCTCCATT
>JACAFY010016000.1:0-16103 GCA_015252635.1 Dictyostelium capitatum | reverse complement strand
TTTATATTTTTTTTTTTTTTTTTTTTTATAAAAAAAAAAATTAAAATTTTTTTTTTTTTTTAATTTTTTTTTTTTTTTTTTTTTTTTTTTGTAAATTTTTAAATTTTATATTTTTCATTATTAATTTTTATATTGCTCACACAAACAACACAACATATATAATAGTAAATAATAACAATACTTAAAAACACACACCACACACAAATTAATTAAAATGATATATTAGAATTATTATAAATACAATATAAAAAAAAAAAAAAACAATATATAAAAAAAATGAACGATAATTTAACTACTACTAGTGATATTATAACACCACCAACAATAACAATTGAAAAATTAGAAACAATTTTAAATAATGATAAAAATGTTAATGATAATAATAATATCAATATAAATACAGATATTAATATTAATAATAATGATGATAAAAATATAAATAATACAAATATTAATAATAAAGATAATAATAATAATAATAATAATAATCAAATACAACAACCACAAAAAAATACATTTAAATCATCATTGTCATCATTTTTAACTAGTTATTATACTAGTAGCAGTGGAAGCAATAGTAATACAACGTTAAATAAAAGTAGCGGTGTTGCTAATAAAACTACATATTTTGGACACGTTAGAAATTCAATATCATATGTTACAAGTAATATACCAATACCTTCCTATAATTCATTACCTTCTTTCAATATACCTTTAATTTCATACCTTTCAAATTCAATACCATTTCCAATTAGTTATAATAGACCATCATCAACATCAAACAATACAACTACACCAACAATCACAACAACTACTACTACACAACCAATAACAATCAATAAAAATAATGATAAACAACAACAACAACAACAATTATCATCATCTCCAATTACACCAACACCAATTATAAGCATGTCACCAAATTCATTTAACTCAATTTCAATTGATAGTAGTAGATTGGTTATAAATAATAATTTAGGAACAGAAGAACAATTTCAAGATATATTGAAAAGATTGGATTTACAGGTTAATAAATTACATTTGATTTCATTGGATTCATTTATAGAGAATATTAAAAGTGATGCAACATTGTCAATTGAAGATATAAGTTCAAGTGTACAGGCATACATTGCTACAACATTACCAATGTTAATGCATGTTTGTGCGTCAATTCCATTTCAATCGGAAAATTTACAAATGATCGAATCAAAATCAACACCAATTCCAACGTTACAAGGTAAACCAATACATGAAATTGAAATTATAATTTATGAATTCCTAGAACAGTATATAACAAGTAGATTATATCGTAGAATTTTTTCATCGTCTGAAGGTATTCAAAAAGATACATTACTCTGTGAACACATTGCAAAGTTTCAACATATTAAAAGTTCAAATCTCGATATAAATGAATCAATAATTTCAACTCAATTCCTTGAACAAATACAAGAAGAATTATTACATATGACCGCCTATAAATCACCAAGAGAAAAGTTAATGTGTGTAAAGAAAAGTTTTAAATTGTTGTTTCAATTATTATCAAAAACTCAATTACCTCCCACTGTTGTTGGCGCTGATTTATTATTACCAATTGTAATTTTTGTACGTATAAAATAGCATATTATAAATAACATATTTGTTTATTGTTTCTAACTGCCATTTTTTTGTACAGTGTTTAATTAAATCAAATTTACCATTCCTTTTTTCAAATCTTCAATTTATATCATTATTTAGAGATCCAAGTTTAATTGAAAGTGAAACAAATTATTTCCTTGTTACATTGATCACTGCAACTTCATTTATTGAAAATATGACATTTGAATCATTAACCGATGCAATTGATCCAAATTTAGAAGCTTCAAATAAAATGAATATTAGTGATAATGAAGAAACAGATAAAGATATAAATATAAATAATAATAATGATAGTGATGATAATCAAATTCAAAATAATAATCAAAATAATAATAATAATAATAATAATAATGATAATGATATAGGTGGTATTGGTAAAAGTTTACAACAACATGAATCAAGTAAAATCACAATTGTAAAAGAAAAAGTTGTACATGAAAATAAACAACAACAACAGCAACAGCAACAACAACCAATGTCAGAAACTGAAAAAAAGAGCAAATTTAAATTTTATAATTCAAAACCAGAAGAATTATCAGTTCGAGAAATTAAAGAATTACTTTCACAATATAATCAACTAGTAGATAAAGTTTGTGAAAATAGTAATTGTTAATTAATTATTAAAAAAAAAAAACACCTTGTATATAGTTATACCATATAATAACTTCAATTAAATTACTACACACATTGTATATAATAAATAAATAATAAATTTAAAACTACCCAGATCATTCTTTAAATTTTTTATAATAATTTCTAGATCTTTAATTGTTTTCTTCTCTTATTTTTTTATTTTGATTCTTTTTTTAATTATATCACTTTTTTGGAATAATTTATTTGGTCATCTTACAAACTACTGATTTTAGCTTTTATTTTTTTTTTTGTAATTTTTTAAGTTTTTTGAAAATAAAATAAAAACAATGTTAGTGGTGAAAATTAATATTAAAATTTTCATTTACAATATAAACACTGGCACTAATGACTACACTAACACTAAATAATAGTGGAATCGGTGGAAAGGGTAAAATTAATTTAATATATATTTAAATAAATTATAAATTTCAATTACTAAAAATAATAATCATTTTTATTAATATTAGATGGAACAAATGGTTTAAATAATTCATCAAATTATGATGAATATTCCAATAAAGGTTTTGATGGTGGAAAAGGTTTATATGGTGGAATAGGTGAAGATTCAGGATTTATTGATGTTGTATTATCTGTTGAAAAAGATAATTTAATAATTGATTATTCATTGGGTCCAACAAAATCAAAAAAATTACGAACATCAAAGTTTGTTTCATCTTTAGGTAATCAAAAAAATGAATTAATACTTTTATCAAAAGGTGGAAATGGTGGAAATGGTGGAAATGGCGGGAATGGTGGATATGTAAGTACTCTCTCTTAATCATTTAATGATTTTATTTTATTTTTTTAAAATATATTATATAATTAACAATTATAAATTTATTTGTTTTTTATAGGGTAGAGATGGAAGATCAGGATTTAATGGAAGTGATGGTGGTAATGGAGGTAATGGTGGATCAAGTTGTAAAGTAAGTTTTAACATGTGTCTTTAATAATTGAATTGTTTATTTACATATATAATTATATTTTTAATAGGGTGGAAATTCAGGAAATGGTAATAATGTTACAATTAAATGTTCAATAAAGGATACTGATCAATTAATGATATTAAAACAAATTATTCCGAATACTAGTGCTGGTGATATTGGTATCGGTGGTTCAAAAGGAAATGGAGGTAATGGGGGATGAGGAGGAAGTGGTAGAAGTAGTTCTAGTTATATAAGTTATAGAACAGTAAGTAATGGAAAAGGAGGATGTAGTACAGTTAGTAGCACCAATTATAATCCTGGTGGAATAGACGGAATCAGTGGAGTCAATGGTAAATCGGGAATAAATGGTAATAATGGATCCAAAGGAAAGGATGGTACATATTCTATAAAAGTTTTAAATGAAGATGGCAAATCTTTCAATTTATATAAATCTCCGTATAATCTTGAATGTTGTGATTCAAATACAATTGATTCAATTGGATATGGTATAATTGAACCTGGTTCAAAAGTAATACTTAATATATCACATCAAAATATAGGTGGTATGCCAACACCATTATATCAAGATATTCAATCATTTATAATTGATAATGAATGGATTAAATGTCCAATTGAAAATAAAATTACATTAAAAAGAAATATTCAACCAAATTCAGTTGTTCCAATACCAAAAAACATTATATTAAATGTTCAAAATATAAAAAAATATCATTCATTATCACAAATACCAAATGAACCAGTATCATTTGAAACTAAAATTATTCATCAACACTTAGTTGGTCGTGTTAATCAAGAATTTCGATCAAAACAATACTCGCTATTGACAATTCAGTATCCAATTAAAATGTCAAATATATTTGCATATAATACTATTGGATTAAATGAAGAAACTCCGATTATATATTCCATTGAAAATAAATCATTATTAGAAATTGGTAGTGAATCAGTATCAAATAAACGTTTATTGTTCACAACGATTAATATTGATTTGAAGTCAGCTGGTATTAATTCAAAAGACATAATTATACGAAATCGTAATGGAGAAATAATTAAAAATATTGAAAATGGATTATATTCAAACATTACATGTATTGAACCATCAAAATTAAAATATTATTCTTTTACATTATCATTTATTAATCCAAATATGAAACAATTTACGAAATTATCAATTCAATCAACTGTTTATTTGGGTCATGTTAATAATATGATGAACACTCCAATACCAATTCAATCAAGATCAATTGAAATTATATATTCTTATAGATATAATTTTAATGAAATATTTGATATACTATTAGTTGTAAATAACAATAGTAGACCAAATGAAGTAGATGCATGGAAATCATTGATTAAAAATTTGAATTTAAAAATGAATATATATAATACAAGTTTATATAATGGTTTTGATATGAAACATATTATGAAACATGGTAAAAGTTTATTACAAGATTTACGTGGTAAAACAATTATATATTTAAATAATATGGAGTGTACTACAATTTCATTCGATCAAAAGAATTTTTAAATGCAGCATATCATTATGGAATTCATGTATTAATATTTGGTGGTCAAAAAAGTTATTTAATTGAAGATCAAGTTTATCCAATTAATCATTTAGATCACCCATATTTCTCATATTATAAAGATTTAAATCATTTATTAAATTCTTTTGAAAATAGTAATGTTCCAAATGGGTTTGGATATGGTCAAATTTTATCAAAACAATTTTTAAATGTTAAAAATGGTGATTTATCATTCATTTGTTTAATTAATAACAATAGAAATCAATTGTTATATTTCAAACAATCACAATTAATATTAATATTTAAAAATGAAAAATCAGTTTATCCAATTCATTCAATTAGTTTAAATTTGAAATTTAAATTATCAGAAATTGATAAAACCAAAAATTCATTTACATTATCAATACATTCACTAAAATTAGAAATTATCATTAAATCATTATCAAAGAGAATTATTTTAAATGATAAATCAAGTCTTTTAAAAACAAATAATGATAATCTTGATCAAATTGAAGTTTTAACATTATATAAACAGTTGGTTAATATTAAACAAAAACAACTACAACCAAATTTAAAATCAAATAGACCAAATTTAATCAATGGGTTATTTAATATTAAATTTTCAAATTTACAATTATTTTGGAAAAAGTGTTATTATTCAATTAATGAAATGGTATTACAAGTATTCAGTGATGAAAAGGGTTTGAAATCAATTGGTTTATTAAATTTGGTTAGATTTTCAATTAAATTAAATGCAAATGTTGGTATTGGTGAAATAAATACAGTTAGTTTAATTACTCCTGATAAAATTTGGTTAATTAATTTTAATGATAAAGAAAGTTATGATAAATTTCTAAATTCATTAGTACCAATTTCACATCCATATCAAACAATGTATACAGAACAATCATTTACATTTAAAAATCAAGTAATGTTAAAACAACCAATTCAAGAAAATTTACAATATGATCAATTGACAAGATATGTTCCATCAATTCAAGTAGTTATAAATAAGAAATTCGGCAAACCAAATGAAAATGATTTGAAAAAATATTGTAATGATTTATTAAAAAAATTAAATTCAATGTATCCAAATCAAAGAAACTTTATTACATATGAATATAGATCATCATCAGTATCGGGTTGGGGTAATTGGTTATTAGGAACAATTGAAATTGATTGTTCATTAGATAAAACACATTTATCACATTTACATTTTGATAATGATAATACAATTCAATCAATTGATACAATTAATTCAACAAATACATCAACTATTTAAAATTTTAGATTTTAGGGTAAAGTTGGAATTACTTGATACATTATCAAAACAAATTGAAATTACAAATAATCAATTATCAAATATTGCAATTTCATCAAAAATTGGTATATTATTATTATCAATTTGTTCAGATTTAGCAGAAGAACAATTTCATTTTAGAAATGGATCATATTGGAGAGATTCATTAACAGTTGATTTAATTAAATCAAATTTATTGAAATTAAATTTATTAAAAGTATTTAAATTTACAAATAATCATGGTACTGCTTTTAAAAATCTTGGTGATCAAATATTACCATTATCAGATTTAATAATTGAAATTGGTGTACATTTAAAAATTATGATTGATAATTTCTCACAAGGTTTAAAACATAAAATATTACCATTTAGAAGAACAACTGATGTTAATAATGTTACAAATTCGTTATGGGATGATATTATCAAAATTCATTTATTTGATTGGAAAATTGATAACAATAATAATAATGTATTAATTAAACCAACAACATTAAAAAAATATACAATTGATTCATGTACAATTACAATTAAAAATAGAGAAATTGATAAAAGAAATGAATGGTTTAATCACATTAAATCAATTCTATCTGGTATTTGGGGTCATTATTTTAATGAATTGGGAAATAAAGATAAAATACTATCAAGGGGTAAAGAAGTAATTCAAGCATATAGAAAACCACCATTTAATTCATCATGTCAATTAGATACAGATATTGAATTTGAAGATTTGGTAATAAAAAAAGATGAACATACATATATTTTAAATAAATCTAATCAAAGTATTGTGTATGATGAAAATAATTGTTCTTCTAGCAGTGATAAAATTTCACTTTCAAAATCAATAAACAATAATAAATAAATAAATTAATTTTTTAAAAAAAAAAAACAACAAACACACACTTAAAATTTTAGTGTTCCTGATATCTTCATATAAACAAAACTGCAGTTAATTTATAGTTATATTTACACATAAAAATAAATAAATACACACACACTTTCAAAAACACACACATTAAAAATTATATGATGTTAACAATTTGTAATGTATATTTTTTTTATTTTCAGTTATTAGTTAACAGTGTGTGTGTTAATTTCAAATAATAAATATAGTCTAGAGTTTGAATTTGAAATTTTAATTGTTTTTTATTAAATTTGGAATTACTTTGGAATTATTATTTGTATGTATTGATGGAATAAAAAGCTAACACACTTGGACCTTATTTAAATTCAACGATTTCGTTAATAGCACACTAAAATTTTAAAGAATTAGTGTTTATTGTTATGTTATATTAAAAATAAATAAAAATAGATACAAGTATACATACAACTCATATTAATTTCATAGTAACAAATCTAAATTTAATATGTGTGTATCTGTGTGGTACAAATAATATTATTTTGTTTTTGAGATAGAGAGAGAGAGAGAGAGAGATCATCATTAAATAATAATAAAAAAAAAAATAATAATATAAATAATGAAATGAAATAAATAAATCATTTTTTAATTTTAAAATATTTAATAACTAATTATTAAAATAATAATAATAATAATAATAATAATAATAATGGGAAAAAAGAAAAAAGAAAAGAAAGGAACATTTATATGTTGTCATATATCATGTGAACTTTCATTTACATATTCATCATCGCGTTCTCGTCATCATAATAAACATATTCATAATTGTGGAAATGGTTGTAAACAATGTGAAAGAATAATTAGTACACCCGTTAGAAAAACAAACCCAAAATTAAAAAAGTGCCGTCACTTAAATTGTAATGAAATGATGACAAGTAATCATAGATCAAGACATGAATCATCAAAAAAAGCACATTCAAAAAATGGTTGTGAATTTAATAGTAATTCAACTTGTGATGCTTGTTCAAATTATGCTGATAAAATAATTAAAAAAAGAAGAGACCCTTCTGAAGATGAAGATGATGATAATAAAGATGGTGAATCCAATAATAATTATAATAATAATAATAATAATAATAATAATAATAATAATAATAATATTAATAATAATAATAATAATTATAAATTTATAAATAAACAATCAATTCAATCAATTTTGAATTAATTAAACTATTAAATTATAATAGCTTTATAATTTATTGATTATTCATTGTTTTTGAGCAACTGTTTCTAATACTTTAGCAACTGCTGGTCTTTTAGCACAAAGGTCAAGCCATCTATAAACATTTGGATATGATTTACGATCAACTACATCAGCGTAATGACCTTTTAAGAGATATAAACCCCAACCTAAAATAGTGATATCAGCAAGATTATAATTTTCACCAGTTACATAGGTATTTGATGCTAATTGTTTATCTAAAACACCATATAATCTTTTAACTTCATCAGAGTATCTATTGATTGCAAATTGATCTTTTGGTTCTGGTTGTCTATTGAACCAACCTAATTGACCAGTCATTGGACCTTGTCCTGACATTTGCCCTAATATATGTTATAACAATTTAAATTGTATTAGTAGCTAGTTTCTCTTTCGTATGAAAGTGTGTATATATATATATAAACTACTTACAGAAAATCCATTGATTGATATGTGCATTTAATTCTGGATCACTTTCAAATTTTGGATATAAATCAGTGAATCCAAGCTTTTGTGAAAGATAAATTAAAATTGCACCAGATTCAAATATACCAATTGATTTACCATCAGCTAAATCATCTTTAATTGCTGGAATTTTGTTATTTGGTGAAAACTGTTGTATACACAAAGAAAATGAAAGTATTGTTGCTTGTTAATATACATATACATACCTTTCATTACTGTTTTTTTTAATTTTTTTATTCTATATATACATACCTTTAAGAATTCTGGGTTAAATTGATCATTTTTTGAGAAATCAATATGATGATATTTATGTTCAATGTTTTTTTCTTCTAATAATAATAAAACTTTTTTATAGTTTGGTGTGTTTGCACCATAGACATTTAAAGTTGGTTGTGACATTTTTTTAAATAAAATAAAATATTTAAAAAATTTTTTTTTTTATAAGTTTTTTTATTTTTTTTTATTTATTTTTTTTTGGTTGAAAAAATAAAAAAAAAAAAAAAAAAAAAATTTATAAAAATTTAAAAATAAGTGTTCTAGAAACCCCTACACGATATTTTTTTGGTTTTTTTTTTGATTTTTTTATTCGGAGTAAAATTAAAATATCCTACTCAAATTATATGTGGTTTATTTCGTGTTCATGAACATGATGTTTCGTGTATATACACTATAGTTATTATTTGTATTTAATTCATTCTATTACGTAATATAAATGTCAAAAAGGAATAGAATATCTTTTAATAGTAATTTTTTTTAATATAATTTAATTTTTTTTAATATAATTTTTGTTTTATTTTATTTTATTATGTAATGTTCGGCACACACATTTATATAAATTTTTACAATGATAAATAATTAAAGGGAGGGGGGGATGTTTTTTTAAATCCATAATGGTCTGGTGAATCTATATGTAAATTCACGAATAACTGTAGTTGAATTTATATCATATGATGCTAATGTTAATTCATTTGAATTAATTATTTGTTCATTTAATGAAGTTTGTTTGTTAACATTGAAAGATGAAATTATTGACTCTAAAAATATAGAAAAAAATTGGAATTAGATTACGAATTTTCAAATAATTTTTTTTCGTTCATGTTGTTTATTTATACATACTAAATAACATTTTTATTTTTGCTATGAACTTGATTTACTTTTTTAAAAGTTTTAAATATTTAATTTGTATGTTTTTGTGATTTAATGATTTAAAAATAAAATAAAAAAATCATGATTTTTATAGTGTGGGTATTTTTTTTTTTTTAATTTAAAAAAAAAAAAAAGTAAAAACAACAGATATTATAATACACTTGATTAACGCTAAAAACAGTTAAAAATAGTAAATACAAAAGTTGTTGTCATATCTATTCCACTTTAACTTTTGATTATTTCTTTTCGCGACAACAAGTAAAAATAAAATTTTATTTGTTTTTAATTAAATTTAAAAATATCATAAACATTTTAAATGCGTGTACTTATTTAATAGATTCAAGTTTTTATAAGTAACAATATATATATATGGTATTATAACAATTTTAAAAAAACAAATTTAAATAATTTCAAAGAAAATGATTAATTTAATAATTTAATTATTTATTTTAAATTTATTTGTTCGGAGTATTATAAATATATGTACAAATATGATAGATTTTAATTTACAACAATGAGAATATTTAAATATATAAATATTGAAACTATTTAGTTCCATAATGGTCTTGTAAATTTATATGTAAATTGACGAACTAAAGAAGTTGAATTAATGTCAAATGTTGATATTAATTCATTTGAATTTATAGTTTTTTCATTTAAAGATGAAGTTGATTTAACATTGAATGATGAAATTATTGATTCTATTTTATAAAAGTAAATAAATAAATCAGTTAATCTATAGCTTCTAAAATCAAAATTTTAAAAATATTAATAATATACATACTGAATAACATTTTTTTGAAGTTCTTTTTTTTTTTTATAAAAAGTTTATATTTGTTAAATAATTTATTGTTTTTATGATTTAATGATTTAAAAATAATTTTTGTTCTTTTATAGTGTGTGGTTTTTTCCTTTTTTCTTTTTTAAAATTAAAAAAAAAAAAGTAGATTGATTTACTTGACGTAAAAGTTAAAAATAGTAAATACAAAGTTGTTGTCATATCTATAAAATAAAAATCTTAATTTGTATGTATTTAAATTATGATTCAATCGTTTTTGTTGTTGACAACAAGTAAAATAAATTTATTTTAATTTTAATTTACACTTAATAATAACCACTACACTATCACCACACTTAATATCAATTTTATATTGTTTTTTATTTTTTCATTGTTTTTTTTTAATGTTAACATTTTGAAAGTAAGGTAAATTAACCTATGAGTGTTATGGTATTAAAAAAAATAAAAAAAATAAAATTAATTTTTATTCTTTTTGGACACATAAAAATTCTCTTTTTTATTCTTTTTTTCTTTTTTATGAATTTCATTAAATTCTTTTTATTTTTTTTCTTTTTTATAAATTTGGTTAAATTCTTTTATTCTTTTAATTTTTTTAAAATTAAGTATAAATAGAAAAAAAAAAAAAATATGTTTTAGTATTAACAAAAATTAAATAAAAAAAAAAAGTAATAATAATAAATTACTATTAAATTTAATAAAAAAAAAAAATGCAAGCATATAAAATAATTAATAATGGTGAAAGTAAAAATGAATTAAAATTTGAAAAAGAAATTGAAATTCCAAAAATCAATGAAAATCAAGTTTTAATAAAGGTATCTGCTGTATCATTAAATTTTAGAGATAATATGGTAATTCGTGGTGATTTTGGTAAAATTAATAATTTAATTCCTGCAAGTGATGTTGTTGGTACAATCATTGAAATTGGTAAAAATGTAGTTGATAAAAGATCAGATTTACAATTAGGTCAACGTGTAACATCAAATTTCTGTACAGATTGGATTGATGGAGAAGCAAAATCAAATTATGATAATACATTAGGATTTCCAATTAATGGTGGACTATCAGAGTATATGGTGTTACCAAGTGAATCAGTTGTAATACCACCAAGTTATTTAACAGATCAAGAAGTAACAACATTACCAATTGCCGCATTAACTGCATATCAAGCATTAGTTGTATTAGGTAAATTAAAAAAAGATCAATATGTTTTAATTCAAGGTACTGGTGGTGTATCATTATTTGGTATTCAAATAGCAAAATCATTAAATGCAAATACAATTGTATTAACAAGTTCAAATGAAAAAGGAGAAAAGGTTAAACAATTAGGAGCAACACATGTAATCAATTATGTAAATGAACCAAATTGGGAAAAGAAAGTATTAGAAATTACAAATGGTGTTGGTGTTGATCATGTTTTGGAATTAGTTGGTGGATCAGGTATAAATAAATCATTTGATTCAACTAAAAGACAAGGTAATATTTTTATAATTGGTTTATTGGATTCACCTCAATCATATATTGATGTTTTAAAAATAATTGGTAAAAGATTAAATATTCAAGGTATTTTAGTTGGCCCAAAACAATCATTTGATGAAATGAACCAATTCTTCACTAACCATTCAATTAAACCAGTAATTGAACATATTTATAATTTCAATGAAGTTGATAAAGCATATACTCATTTAGCAAAAGGTGCATTTGGTAAAATTGTAATTAATATTAATTAATATTAAACATTTTTTAAATAAATAAGTAAATTAATTATATAAATAAATAGTTGTTTTATTTTGTTCGGTCGCACTGTACATTTGTTTATATTATATTATTGGAATTAAAATTTGAATTTAGTACCAGTATGGTCTAGTAAATCTACATGATGTACATTGACGATCAGCAGATACTGAATTAATATCAAATGTTAATAATGTTGATTCATTTGAATTTACTATATTTTCATTTAACAATAATGATAATGAAGTTGATTTAACATTGAATGATGAAATTAATGATTCTAATAAAAAATAATAGAATTAATAAAAATGAACTTATAAATTATATTTTTTTTATATTAGTATTATGTCAAAATTATACGTACTGAATAACATTTTTACTATGAATATATGTATGTAGTAGGTAGTTTTAAATATTTAATTTAATTTTGTTTTTATGATTTAAAAATAATAAAAATCATTTTTATAGTGTGGTTTTTTTTTTTTTTTTTTTTTTTTTAAATTAACGAATTTTAAAAACGTTTATAAAAAAAAAATAATTAAAATATATAAAAAAAAAATTTTTTTTTTTTGTCATCATATCTATTTAGTGATGACTTTATAATTTATGCGACAACAAGTAACTAAAAAAAATTATTTTAATTAAAATTAAATTATCACAACACAACAATAAGAAATATTTTTTTATTTGTATATGGTATTAATTAAATACGAATTTATAAATTGGGATATTGATGTGAACTTTAATAATTAATTAGTACATATCAAAAATTATTGAATTTTAAAGATAATTTTCTATTTATATTTCGGACAATGGGATAAATATTAATTTTTATTTTTATGTGTTGAGTTTATTGACCAGGCTTATAAGAAATGTCGTTTTTTTAATTGAAAAATATTTTTTAAAATTTTTTTTTTTTTTTTTTTTTTTTTTTCTCTAAAAAGAACAAGGTTCGGCATATACTGTGTAAAATAACAATCGTATATTTTTTATTGTAATATAATAATAATATCTAATTGATATCTATTATCTATTCATATACTTCAATAAATAATTATAAATCGTGTATGTCACAGTGTTGTGTATATAAACATAAAAAAAAAAAATCTTTGCGCAAATAAATAAAAAAACTAAAAATAATTTTTTTTTATACACGAAAAACACACGATAAAACGAATAAAACGAATAATAATATTATAAATACTCAATCGATTATAAGTAATAATAATAATTAGTAATATTAAATAAGTAAATAAATACCGAATATATATATAAAGAGATGGGTAGATCACCAAATGAAGAGAATCAACCATTAGTTGGTGGAAATAAAGATCCATATAGTTTTATGTATCCTGGAAGTGGTAGTGTTTCAACATTAAATATTAATGGAAGTACAAATTCATATCCATTAGAAGGTGTATTAAATCATAGAACATCTGATAATTTATCAAAAAGTTATATCGGTGAAAATCATGATGTTTTGGTTGGTACAGAAGCTAAAATGGAATTACCAGGACACCCAATTCAAAAGAAAAAAGTTTTAGATGGTTCAGATGAACATAAAATTGGCCAATTATTTTCAACTGCAATTTGTGGTAATGATGTATGTAACATACCTACATACATACATACATACATATACATTTGATACTAATTTATTGATTTTACTTTTTTATATATATATGTAGATTACAAGTTCAATTTTTTATACATCATCATTATGTACAGCAGCAGCAGGTAAATATGCACCAATATCATTAATTTTAGTATGTATTGTATTGTATTTATTTAGAAAAGTTTATGGTGAAGTTGGTAGTGCATTACCATTGAATGGTGGAGCATATAATGTATTGTTAAATACAACAACTAAACAAGTTGCAGCATTAGCAGCAGCATTGACAATGATTTCATATATGGCAACTGCAGTAGTTAGTGCATCAAGTGCAATGTCATATTTACAAGTATTATGGGAAGGATGTGATGTTTATTGGGCAACAATTATACTGTTGGGTGGATTTGCATTATTGAATTTAGTTGGTATTTCAGAGAGTGCAGTTGTAGCATTTGTTATTTTTGCATTTCATATGGTAACTTTATCAATGTTTGTAATTGGTGGTTTTGTAATGTTATTCATTAAACGTGATACTACATTCCCTATGATACGTGATAATTGGTATGGCACTGAATGTACACCTCAATTAGAAGGTGTTGATTCATCATCATTTATTGATCCATTTTACATTGGAAAGAATTTTGCACAAGCAATTTATTTTGGATTTGGTGCAGCAATGTTGGGTGTAACTGGTTTTGAAACTTCATCAAATTTCATTGAACAACAAGAAGTTGGTGTATTTCCAAAAACTTTAAGAAATATGTGGGTAATCGTTACAATTTTCAATCCAATTATTGGTTTCCTTAATCTTTGCTTTTTACCAACTTGTACAATTGCAGGTGATACATCTGGTGGTATTTTAGCAAAAGTTGCTGGTATTTCACTTGGAAAATGGTTTGAAACTTGGGTTGGTGTTGATGCAGTATTGGTATTATCAGGTTCTGTAATTACAAGTTATGTTGGTGTTATTGGTTTAGTTAGACGTATGGCTTTGGATCGTGTATTACCACAATTCCTCATTCAAACAAATCCAATTAGAAAAACAACACATTGGATCATTATATTATTTTTTGTAATTTGTTCTTCACTTTACATGTTGGTTAAAGGTAATACAAATACATTAGCTGGTGTTTATACATGTGCATTTTTAGGTGTAATGAGTCTTTGTAAGTATTTGTAAAATGATAGTATTGCTATATATCTCTCTCTCTCTCGTTTGTACGTTGATATTAATACTATGAATTTTGCGATACTTACAGTTGCAATTGGTAATATGTTATTAAAATATAAGAGATCATCATTAAGAAGAGATATTAAGAGTCCATGGATTGGTGTATTTATTGCATTGATTTCAGTTATATTGGGTTTAGCATCAAATATTATCAAAGATGATTCAATTGTATATTACTTTGGTATTTACTTTGGTGTTACAATATTCATTATCATGTTAATGTTTATTCGTGCACGTATTATCAAGATGTTTTTATTCTTTTCACAAATTATACTTTCTGGTGCTGGTAGAGATCGTGTTGCACGTTATTTAGGTGATGTGATCAAACAAATTAATTCACAACCAATCATTTTCTTTGCATCAAAAGATGATCCAGCATATTTGAATAAAGCAATTTTATACATTCGTGATAATGAACAAACAAATTGGGTTAAAGTGGTTCATTGTTGTGATATTGAAGAATCTACAGATTCTTTCTCTTCAACTATGGAATTCTTGGATAAATGTTATCCAAAAATCAGATTGGATTTAATTCGTGTAAATGCTCCATTCAATCCTGAAACTGTTCAAAAGATTTCCGAAGAATTAAACATTGAATTAAATTTCTGTTTTGTATCATGTATTAAAGATCGTGATGATAGTGATCCTTCAATGATTGCTTCAATGGGTTCATTTGGTGGTGTTAGAATGATTACAAGCGCTTAAAATAAGATATCATGTAATGTGTGTGTACTTTTTTTTAAAAAAAAAAAATAAATATCATATTTTTTTTTCTCTAAATCAAACACACAACAACAACAGCTATCATCAAACAACTTTAGAAAACAAACAAAAAACTAATTAAAAAAAAAAAAAAAAAAAAAATAAAAAAAAAAAATTTTTTTAAAAAAAAAAAAAAAAAAAAAAAAAAAAAAATATTCAAAACACACACACACACACATGCACACACATGTAATAAATT
>JACAFY010015990.1:0-16110 GCA_015252635.1 Dictyostelium capitatum | reverse complement strand
GGAAGCGTTAGATGCCTTAGAGCTCGCCGAATTGGTATTGGGGTGTAGTTAAAACACCAGATTGCTTTTGTTAATTTTTTCATTTTTTTTAAAATACTAAATTTTTTTTTTTTAAATATTTAATATTTAATTTCATTTAAATTATTTAAAGAATAATGAATATCAACTTTTGTAAATTGGTTCATTTGATATTTTAACAGACAATGCATTACCTTTAAAAAAAAATTAATTATATTCTATTTTTATAAATAAAAAATAAATATCTAGATACACAAAAAAACAATAACAAACCCATCAACAATTAAAATTATATAATATCATTTCACTTCTGTTGTAATAGTAACTACAATAACATTCCATATCATTAAAAAGAAAAAACAAATTGTATTTAGAAATAATATTGAAAACAAATTAAAAGAATTTAAATAAAATAAATTAGTTATAATAACAAATTAGAAAGGTTTATAGTTTGTATATTTATATTTATTAATAAATTGTGGTTTAAAAACAATGAACAAGCTTAAAATTAATTTAAACAATTGACAATAAATCATAATTATCATGATATGGTAAAAAACAATATAATGATTTTGATTCACTTTCAATTGCTAATTCAACCATTGAATCTATTGTTTCGGTATTACTATTAATTAATTTATGAATATTTGATGAATTATAAAGTGCATCCATTCTCCAACGAGCATCAATTGAACATTTATCTAAATATAATTTATAACAATTTAATGATTCTTGATAACGTAATAAATGTTGTAATGTATTTGCTTTATAATAATAATAGACATCTGAATTAATTGAACTTCCTTTTGTTGATTCTGCCAATTTAATACATTGATTAATATCATCTTATGAATTTGATAATTCACCTAAATATCTATTGAAAATTGATGAATAAAATTTGAATATTTCAATTGATCTTGGAAACTTTTTGATTGACTTTTCAATAAATGGAATAATTGATTGAATTCTATTAAAGTGATCATCTTCTTGAATCCCATTTACACTAAGATTATTGATAATGAAACAATTTAAACCACACCAAGCAATACGAACTGGTAATGAAGCTATATTACCGTGTTTTGAAATTTCAATTGATAAAAAACTTTGAATTGATTTCAATATATCTGATGGAATATTAACAGCATAAACTTCTTTAATTTCAAATGCTTGAACCAATAATTTAATTGCAACCTCTTTTTGTTTTAATGTTTTTGATTTACCAAATTCAATTAAAAATTCATTTGTTAAATCCAAACATTGAATTAATCTTTTAGCCAATACTGATGGATTATTTTGATCATTTGCAAATTTTAATATTTTACCATAATCATATGATTCTGGAAAATAATAATTACGTCTAAGTTCAAATCTAAATATTGAATTACCAATTCTATGTTTTTCATTTGTTGAATTATCTTTACCATTTAATACATTCATTGCAACAATTGGATTTGATTGTTTTAATGCATTTGAATAACAATCAAAATATTCTTGATCATTAAATTGTTCATAACCTCTTTTCCATAATATAATTGCTTCATCACGATCTCTAATTTGTTTTGGACCTTGATATAATATTTTACCAGTAATTAATAATGAAGTTTTGTTGATATCTTTGTTATCATATGATCCTTGAACTTTAACTTTAATATAAGATTCATCAATGAAACTATTGTATTCTTGTTTTGTTGATAATCTAAACCAATAAATTGATTTATCTAAATCCCTATTAACTTTAAAACCTTGATAATATAATGCACCAATACACATCATTGAAGATATTCTTGAATAATTTATATTGACTAATGGATGTTTATCTTTATCAAATACCATTGCTGATTTATAATATAATGCCAATGCCAATGATACATTCATTTTAACGAAATCATTACCATTTTCATACATTTCACCCAATTTATTAAATGATATTGCACATGTATCATTTTCAATATTACCACCAATTATAATTGAATTCCAAAATGATTTAAATGCCATTTCAATTTTTTTATCATTAAAATAATGAAGACCTTGTAAATAATATTGATAACTAAGAAAGAAATTATTTGATAATTGTTTATCCGATTGTTGTGATGATTTTAAATGTTCTACTGATTTTAAAACTTCAATTGAAGGATGACCAATTTGAAATAATTCTGATGGAAATTGATGTTTATTTGATTCAAAATGATCTCTACCAATTTTTTCAAAATAATTTAATGGTAAGTCATTACCAGATAATGATGATTGCTTTAATTTTATAACTTTTAATCTTTTTATTGATAACCATGTAAATCTTTTTGAATATTTTCGATATTCCTCATTTGTTGGATCTAAATGTAATGCAGCGCCAATATATTTCAATGCTTGTTGATATGATCTATATGTTCCTTTAAATGATATATATATTGCCAATTGGAAATATAAAAAACTCCATGATGGTGTTAAAGCTAATGCGCATTTAATATCGATAATGCATATCCTTCTAATTTCTTTATGACCATCAATGTCAATTCCTCGTAAACTTTACTCTTTACTCTTTCATATTCTGAAATTGCCAAGTTTAATAGTGTTGCCGAACATTTTAAACGAGAAACTGAAAGCTTCATTACTTTAAATAATACACTAATTGCCTTATAAAATTCTTTATTTTTTAAATGATTTTCTTCCTGTTTACTAATTTGAATAAATTGATCTTCATTATGTTTGTCTGAATGTTCAATATGATCAGATTTTTCATTTATATTCAATATGAATTGAACCAAAACGTCAGTTGCATATTGTTTTAAAGTATCATCATTACATAAGCTGCCATTAATTTTATATAATTCTTTAATAAATGATATGATTTTATCGGTATCTTTGTTGTTGAATTTGATTCATTTAAATCTATATTGTATTTTAAAATAAAATTTGACAAAATATATGTTAATATATGGTATAACCATTACTTTTTATGTAAATAATATTATACATACCAGCCAATTGTTTAAATGATTCGATTATTTCATTTTCTTTTTCAATTTTTAATTTAACTTTTTTAGCTACTTTTTTTGATACTTTCTTACTAATTTGTGGATATATAATATTGGACATAACACTTCCAATTATCAACTACACCCTATTATGTTATTGATATTATAGTGAATAAGTATTTGCAATGTTGTATTATTATTTTACATACACAATTTATTGTACTATATACATACAGATTTAACATTTGCTTTATTTACAGTACCTAATGATTGAAATTTATCACCTAATGTTTTAACAATCAATTCACCATGTAATGGATTATTTTTATATTCTTGACCACCACTATATAACCTGTATCTTTGTAAAATATCTTTCTAAAAATAGGTACTAATATTTGTGTTAATGCTTGAATTTTATAAAATGAAATAATGTTTTCTGGTGTTGCTTCATTCAAATTCAACAACTTTCGTTTTTTTTTTTTTTGATGAATGTTCGTAAAAAAAAATAAAAATTTATTCGGTATAATATATGTGTATGACATATCCTCACCTATTTTTTCAGGTATTGTAATTGGTGTAATTCATTCATTGATGTAATTATAACTTCTAAAGCATACCATATCATTAAAAAGAAAAAAAAAAAAACAATTGTATTTAGAAATAATATGGAAAAGATTTTAAATAAATACTAAAATATCCAATTCAGTAATAAGATATTCTATAAAAAAGTAATGGATATTTTATAAATAAATATCTCAAAATTTTTATTATTTGAAAATTTAGGACGTTGATCAAATAAATATCTATTTCCAAAAATATCTGTTTATCAAATTTTCTATAATAATAATTTTCCACACATTAAACAACATTAGGCCAATTTCTTTTTCTTTTTTTTTTTTAATTTAAATATCCAACAAATCAATTACATTACTATCATTAATAAAATGAAATTATTATTATTATTATTTCTTTCAGTTTTATTTTATTTAAATTTAGTTATTGGTATTCAAATATTAGAAATTGAAGGATATGTAAATCAATATAGTGGATCACCACAATATTCAAATGGAGAAGGTTGTACATTTATGGATATTAAATTTTTAATTATTAATGAAGATGTTAATGAAAATATTGATGTTGTTGAAGCACCCCCATTGTCAACACAGGTTATGCTGTATCAAATAGTGATAATAATGCAAGAATTTATCAATTTTCATCACCACTATTACCATTTGGTGTTTCATCATTTACAATAAAAGTAAATCTTACAAATGGAGATGTAGGTCCATTATATACATTTACATTTTCATGTGATGGTATGTATATATAGTCAAACACTACATAAATTAAACATTAATACATTTTTATTAATTCAAATTTACTTTTATAAATTTTATCAATAGCCGATTATTCAAATGCAATAATTAAATCAAAAGGACAACAATTAAGAAAATTAGAATATCAAGATTATTGTGCACCATTTTATATTAAAGGAATTAATTTTAATATTCAAATGTTAAATTTGAGATTATTAAATATAGATTATTCAGTTAAATCAAATGGCGGTAATGCATTTTGTTGGATACTTCCACCCACAATATTGGAGAACCCAAATATCCAAATATTTGAAATTGAAGTAACATTAGGTGTTTATGTATATACAGTTAATTTTACATCACCACTTATCAATAAATCAAATTCATTATTATCAATTGAAACATTTCCACCTACTTCAACAGTATTTACACAACCTGCTGCTGATATAAATGCATTGTTAATGTTTACTTCAAATACAACACCACTTACAAATTCACCATATCAATATTTATTGGCAAATAGTTTTACTTATTCAGCATATCCATCTTATCATTAAATGGTACAATATATGTTATTGCATATATTGTACCATTTAATGATAGAGGTGTAGTTGATGAAACATTAACTAGTTTTTATTTCAGATTTCTATTTGGTAATGGTTTAATGGTTAATTTACAATATGATAAAACAATGATAGGTAAGTTAAATTATAATGTATATCTTTTAAATCATATAATTAATAGTATACTAATTTAAAATTTGTTTAGTTCTTGATCCACAATCTCTTCCCTCACTAACAGTAACTAGTATATCAAGTTATATAGAATTACCAATATTTGATGTAGAGTTTACTCAATATGATTATAAATTTAATAATTATATTTTACAATTTGCAAATTCAAAAATGAAAGTATCAGCACCATATGGATTATACAGAGGTGGTGGTACTGGTGGTTTGGTATTATTTAAAGTATCACCAATAAGAAGTAAAGGTTCAAGTGCAGCTGATAATGCACTTGTTTGTGCAGCCATTAATCCATCAGAAACTGGAAGTTGTTATAGAGTTGTACCAATTAATGGTCAAATTACAGATTATGATGAACCAACAATTACATCAATTAAATTTATTCATTTAGTTGATTCAATTTATAGATTAATTATAAATGTTGCTGATATATCAGGTGTTTCATTTATAACAAGTCCATCATTTATAACAAGTAAATCATTTATGGATTCATTAATTAGTGGTGATACGTATAATGGTGATTATGAATTCCTTGTTGATGTAAATAAAGATATGACATTAACAATAAGTGATGTATATGAAAATATACATAATACATTTATTCAAGATTATTTTGCATTTAATATAAATACACTTCAATTTGATCAATATAGATTACCTGACATTGTCACTCAAACATTTACATTTTCAAGTTTTTTAAATGTTAGTTTTGAAAGAAATAATTTAAATTTAACATTAATTGGTGATTCATATAATACAATTTATATTAAAGTATTAGATATTAATTCATTCATTGATAAACAATTACAATTACAATTAATGGATCCAATTTCATTTGATAAAGAAAGTCAAGAATCAAAAGGTAATTGGTCAATAAAATATGATTCAAGATTATTAATGTATACTGGTATGAATTACCAAAGAATACAATATTTGGCAATATTCCATACTTAATACGTATATCACCAACTCAAGTATTTTCAAGTTTTGAATTATTTGAATTATTGGGTGAACAATCACAATTAAATGTAATTGATTCATATTTAGATAATGAAGGTCCAATAGTTGGTACAATTTTGAAATCATATGGATTAAGTGGTAGTGATTTTAATTCAACTTTAATAGGATGGTCATTACATATAATTGATAATGTTGGATTCAGTTATGGTTATATTAAAGTAATGGCATCAATTGATAATTCAATTTATCTTGACTATAACATGGTTTAATAGTTTCAATTAAAATTTTAATATTTCCATTTGATGAAAGATTACCATTTGTAGATTCTTCATATAATGAAATATCAAATACTGGTGAACCAAAATTAAATTCATTTATTGGTATTACAATACCAAATTATCAAAGATTAATAATTTTTGATCCTGATTTTTCAATTTTATTAGATAATAATCAAGCATCTGATAATGATAATTCAATTTGTACAAATAATACATCTTCAAAATTAAAACCATCGCAAATTGCTGGTATTGTAATTGGTGTAATAGCATTCACTGCTGTAATAGTAACTTCAATAACATATCATATCATTAAAAAGAAAAAACAAATTGCATTTAAAAATAATATTGTAAACAAATTAAAAGAGATAAAATAAATTAAATTAATTATTATAACTTTTTTGAAAGATTTCTAGTTTATCATTTAATAAGTTCATTGTTTCAATACATTTGAATGAGGAGTATTGTTTCCGTGTGAATAAAACAAATTGTGTTTAGAAAATAAAAGTTTTTAAATAAATTATAATATTTATTAATAAATTGTGGTTTAAAATTAAAGAATATGATTAAAATTTATCGAAATAATCCATAGCATGATATGGTAAAAAACAATATAATGCTTTTGATTCACTTTCAACTGTTGATTTAACCATTGAATCTATTGTTTTGGAATCACTATTAATTAAAATATGAATTTTTGACATAATATGAAGTACATTCATTCTCCAACGAACATCAATTGAACATTTATCTAAATATAATTTATAACAATCTAATGATTCTTGATAACGTGATAAATGATGTAATGTATTTGCTTTGTAATAATAATAAACATCTGAATTCATTGAATTACTTTTTGATGATTCTGCCAATTTAATACATTGATTAATATCATCTAATGAATTTGATAATTCACCTAAATATCTATTGAAAATTGATGAATAAAATTTGATCTTGGATACTTTTTAATTGACTTTTCAATAAATGGAATAATTGATTGAATTCTATTAAAATGACCATCTTCTTTCAATTCATTTACACTAAAATTATTTATATTAAAACAATTTAAACCCAACCAAGCAATACGAACTGGTAATGAAGCTATATTACCTTTTTTTGATATTTCAGTTGATAAAAAACTTTGAACTGATTTTAATTTGTCAATTGGAATTACAACTGCATAAATTTCTTTAATTTCAAATGCTTTAACCAATAATTTAATTGCAACTTCTTTTTGATTTAATGTTTTTGATTTACCAAATTCAATTAAAAATTCATTTGTTAAATCCAAACATTGAATTAATCTTTTTGCCAATACTGATGGATTATCTTGATCATTTGCAAATTTTAATATTTTACCATAATCATATGATTCTGGGCAATTATAAACTAAATCAAATTCATTTTTAAAATTTCTTTTATCAATGATATCATTTTTTCAGTATCTTTATTTAATGAATTTGATTCGTTTAAATCTAAAGTTTGATAAATATGTTAATATAATGCATAACAGTTACCTTTTTATTTAAATAATATTACACATACAAACCATTGTATAAATGATTCGATTATTTCATTTTCTTTTTCAATTCTTTTTTTAACTTTTTTAGATACATCCATACTAATTTGTGGATATAATAATATTGAACATAACACACCAATACTCCAATCATCAATTACACCCTATTACATTATAGTATATAAGTATTTGTAACTTTAGTTTAATAATTTAAAATATATTAATATACTATATACATACAGATTTAACACATGCTTTATTTTGAGTACTAAATGATTGAAATTTATCCCCCAAAGTTTTAACAATCAATTCACCATGTAATAGATTATTTTTATATTCTTGACCACCACTATATTCATTGTATCTTTGTAAAAATATCTTTCTAAACATAGCTTCAAACACTTGTACCAATCTTTGAATTTTATAATATGAAATAATGTTTTCGGTTGTAGCTTCACTTAAATCCACCTTGGCTTTAATCTTTTCTTCTATATCCATTGTATAATTATATATATTTATTTTAATAAACTTGTACAAAATTTAAAATGAAAAAAATAAAAATCGCTAAATATTAAAAAAAAATTGCAAAATTTTAAAAATAAATTTCAATAAATTTCATTATTTTCATTTTTCACTTTCAATAATAACATGTGTGTGGGTAACCTAATTAAATTTTATTGTTATTTTTAGATTTAATTTTTTGTAAGCATTATTCTTATTGAATTTGCTATATATACGACACAATATGATAATTTTAATCTTCAATCTTTTTAAATGAAGCTGAAAAACCAAAAAACTCTACTTGATCTGAAGCGTAGAGAAATTGGAAAAGCATTCATTGCTATATATGTGAAATTGTTGAATTATTATTTAATATATAGTGGCTGAAAGTGATTATTGTTTAATATAGTATTTGAAATTGATTGAATTGGAGTGGGTGGGTGGGATGTTATTATTTTCGTTTAAAATTTTTAAATTTTAATCAAAAAAATTCACAAAACAAGTGTGTATACATTCATTTTAAAAATTGTAAATGTTTGAGTTACAATTTTAGTAATAATATTAATTAATTTATTTGAATTGTATATAAATGTTATTATGTATTGTGTTATGCTTTAACAATATCCATTTTTTATTTAAAATGTTTCTTTAATTATTTCATTTACTTTAATTAGAATTAAAATGGTAACAGTTAAAGGGGTATTTAAATAGAAAATCTTTTAATTTTTGTTTCGCTGCTAATTTGTTAATTTTTGTTGTGATTGTTATTTGTTTCTCTATTCTTTTTTTTTTTTTTAGATTTTTTATTATTTTTTTAAAAAAGGTCATTTCAATTTCAAAAAAATAAAAATAAAATTAAAATTAAATCTCCTTTTTTTTAAAAACTAAAAAAATATGAAAAAATTTAAAATTCGATGAAAAATAAGGTGAGATTTTCAAAATTTGTGGCATATTTAAATTTAAATGTCAAAATAAAACTAAAAATTAAACATTAAACAACAAATAATAATTAAAATCATGACAATCAAAAAATATACAGTTAATAAATTAAACAAAATGTTATATAAAGATATAGCAGAAATATGTAGAATTCATTATATTAAAGTAGCTGGTAAAAAATCAAATTTAATTAATAAAATATTAAAAAAGACATCACCTCCAACTGTTAAAAAATCAAAAACCATTAAAAATAAACCACAAACAAAGAAATTATCTGTTAAAAAAGCTAAAGGTACCACCACTGTTGCCGCTATTGCTAATCCAATAGTTACTGAAGCACCTCCTGTTGTATCAACTGCAACACAAACACAAGTAGTACCACAATCAACAATTCAAGCTGCTGTTACTACTGCTGCTAATATAGTTGCACAACCACAAAATAGAGAATTAGATAATGAAGTTATTGCTCTTAGAATGGCAAAAGAAAATTGTAATGGTGGTGAATTACATGCAAGTTTAATTTGGAATGATATTGTTGATTTGGATTTACATGTAATTACACCAAGTGGTGAACATTTATATTATGGTCATAAAGAATCAAAATGTGGTGGTTGGTTAGATAAAGATATGAATGTTAGTGGTGAATCTCAAGAACCAATTGAAAATATATTTTGGTCATCAGCAGGATCTGGTAAATATGAAATTTATGTACATTATTTCCGTTCACATTGTAATTCAGATCCAAGATTCCGTGATCCAAATAGATCTGTACCATTTAGAGTTAGATTAATTAAATCTAGTGTAACTGAATGGTTTGAAGGTACAATTACACCAAATAAACGTGTTGATTGTTTTTCATTTACATTACAAGGTAATGGTGCAGTTGGTAGTTATGTTGTATTACCACCAAATGATATACCTGCTACATTTCAACAATTATGTGCTAAGAATAATATTACATATTCACAAGGTGAAGGTTTCTATGCATTAAAGAAAAAAGAAAATATTAGTGTACCAAAAGATATGATATTGCATAACACTAAATCTGATACATTCACAATTGGTCATAAAGATGTTTGCCTTCAATTAAAATTACCAATTGACCAACCATTAGAATTATCACCAACAGATATACCAGCAGATCATAGATTATTCGTACAATCAACATCACATAATCGTAATATTCCAGCTGATACTCATGTATTAATGAGAGTATCAGTTAAAGAAGCATTAAAATATCGTCAAAGTGATAAATATAATTTTAAATAAAAATATTTTGTGTATCACATACACATAAAATTTGTATATAGTATCTTCCAATTGTTATTATTTTAATTTACTTTTCTTTCATTTGAATTAATTTAAAACTGATAATAAATTTATATTATAAATTTGTATTATCGTAAATTAATTTTCATCAATTTTTTTTTCTATAATAATCTGTTATGACGTTTATTTGTATTTTGTATAACTAAAATAATAAATACGTGTGTGTCGTTACAACAACCTAAATAAAAATATACAAATTTATAAAAAAAACACACCAAACACACATATTTTTTTTGGTGATTTTTAAAGTTAATATGGATATAATATTCACATTCAGAAAACGCAAAAAAATATATAAATGAATTTTCAATACAGTTGGCATCGTTTGCATTATTTGAATAATTTTTGTTTTTTTTTTTTAATCATAACCTTTTGATATCAGACAATTTGACTTTCTTTTAAATTAAAAAAAAAAAAAAAATTTTTAATAATAATTATTTTTTTATTTATATAGTTTTTAAAAAAATATAGTTTTCATATTCTAAAAAAACTTTTAATAGTTATAATCAAATAAACAAATACATATACATAATACAATGGGAGCTTGTGCAACTATTTTACTTATCATTCTCTGTTTTATTTGCAGTCCGATCGCTGTATTAATTAAAAAAGGTAAATTATTATTATTTTTTATAAAGATAATTTAATAAACTTAATAATGATAATATCTTGTAATATTAATAAATAATTATTTCTTTTTTACTCAATTTTAATAATTATTATTACATAGGTTGTTCATCCGCTTTCTGGTTGAATGTTATATTATTTATTCTTGGTATCATTCCTGGAATCATTCACGGTATTTTCGTCGTATTATCTTAGAGTACTCTCTTTATTTTGTAGCCAATCCAACCAAATAAAAAAAATAATACATTTGTACAAATATAAAATCCTCTTTTTTTTTTTTTACACGTGTTTTATAAAATAGATTGGAATGTACATTTTCATTAAATTCAAATAAACAAATACATATACATAATACAATGGGAGTTTGTGTAACTATTCTACTTATCATTCTCTGTTTTATTTGCCCACATTTTTGTTTGGAATATGGCATTGGATTTTCAGAAACCGTTATTTGATATTAATTTTTTTTTTTTTTTTTTTTTTTCATATTGAAAATAAATATCAATATGAAAGATTAATTTTTAATGATACAACAATAAGATTTTATATGTCTGAAGAGTATTTAAAAGCATACAACATAAATAAAATGGAATTAATAAATGAGTGTCAAGAATTTATGAAACAATATTAAAGTAAATGTAAAAAACATTAAAGAAATTAAAAAACATAATTGAACATTGGTAATATATCAAGATGGAATCATTTTAAGATTGATTTGTATGTTTCATTTCAAAGCCGAATAATATAACGATTATATTATAGGTTACAACTATGAATAACACAACCTATTAAATAAATACATATGTAAAAAGGTATATATATATATATATTAACCTAATCTTCTTTTAGTAATGGAACAACTTTACGTAATGAACAATCGATGTTTGGTTAAATGACATCAAGAATAAGAAGATACACATAAAATAATAATAACATAAACTACAAATGCGTACACAATAATATAAATAAGTATGAATGGTAAGAAGAACAAAGAGAAGATTAAATAAAGATTTTTTGAAATTGTGATTGAAATTTATTTTAATTTTAATTTATTTTTTTTTTTTTTTTTTTTTTTTTTTTTTTTTTTTTTTTTAATTTTTTTTTATTTTTTTTTTTTTTTTTTTTTTTTTTTTTTTTTTTTTTTTTTTTTTTTTTTAAAGTTGATTGTTCAAAAAATGAAAAATTTTAAATTAATTTTTTTTTCAATATTAATTTTAATTATTAGTGTATTTTATTATAGATATAATAATAATAATTTAAATATGTGTGATCATAAACATTTAGTAGATAAAGTAGATAGATTGGTATTACCAGATAATGTAATTCCAAGTAAATATGATTTACATTTACGTCCAGATATTAAAAATTTTGTATTCTCTGGTAAAGTAGATATTACAGTAAACATTGTTAAACCAACCAAACAAATTGTAGTACATTCAATTGAACTTGCAATTCAATCTGATAAAATTTTAAATCAAACTGCAACATCAATTTCATATTATGAACCTGAAGAAGTTGCCATATTGGAATTTGATCAAGAATTACCAGTCACTGAAAATGCAATTCTCTCTGTTGATTATACTGGTATTTTAAATGACAAATTAAAAGGTTTCTATCGTTCAAAATATACTGTAAATGGTGAAGATCGTTATATGGCTACCACTCAATTTGAAGCAACTGATTTCCGTCGTGCTTGTGTTAGTTTTGATGAACCTGCCTTAAAAGCTTTCTTTAACATTAAAATTACCACTGAATCTCATTTACTTGCTTTATCAAATATGGATACTTCTTCAATCATTGAAAATAATGATGGTACTAAAACATTCATGTAAGTAATTTGCGACTATTATTATTATTATCATTATCATAATATTAATACGGTTCTGCATTTACTCACAGTTTTGAACAAACACCAAAAATGTCAACATACATTGTTGCATTTATTGTAGGTGAATTTGATTATGTTGAATCATTTACAAAGGAAGGTATTAGAGTTAGAGTTTATAAAGCACTTGGTAATAAAGAATCATCAGATTTCGCATTAGATGTTGCAACTAAATCATTATCATTCTTTATTGATTATTTTGGTATTCCATATCCATTAACAAAATGTGATCATGTAAGTAGTAATACAAACACTTGTTTATCAATATTCATCAACATTATATTAATATTAAATTATCTTTATTGTAGATTGCAATTCCAGATTTCACATTTGTAGGTAGACTTAAAAAATTATTATATTTTTTTTTCTTTCTCTCTCAGTTGATTGGTTTAAAGGATGATGTTGTAACTTATTACTAACATAATTATCACTATTATAATGACAGGGTGCAATGGAAAATTGGGGTTTAATTACATATCGTGAATCAATTTTATTAACAAGTGATAAAACTACATTAAGAACAAAACAAAGAATTGCAAATGTAATTGGTCATGAATTAGCTCATCAATATTTTGGTAATTTAGTTACCATGGAATGGTGGAGTCAGTATGTAATCGTATTATTTATATTAATGTGCATAATGCCTTTATGTAGAAAAAAAAAAATTTATACATTAATTTTTTCTCACCATTTCTTTTGACTAAATATTAATATATTCATTTTATGAATTTAGATTGTGGTTAAATGAAGGTTTTGCTACATTCATGGGTAGGTACCAAATTATAAATGATTTATAGCACTATGGTTTGAAAATTACCACAAAAAAAAACAAATATTAATCTATTCCATCTATTGAATAGGTTATTTGAGTACCAATAGTTACTGTAAAGAATGGGATGTCTGGAGCGATTTCAGTGATTGTTATAGAAATAGTGGTCTCCGTCTTGATGCATTGGAAAATACTCATGCAATTGAAGTACCAGTTAGAAATTCAGCACAAATTACTGAAATTTTTGATGCAATTTCATATAACAAAGGTAGTTGTGTAATTCAAATGTTAGAAAATAGATTCGGTGAAGCATTTAGAAAAGGTTTACACCATTATTTAGATAAACATTCATACAAGAATACAAACACTGAAGATTTATGGGAATCAATTTCATTGGTTAGTGGTGTTGATGTTAAAACTTATATTGATGCATTCACTAAACATCCAGGTTACCCAGTAGTTTCATTCAAACAATCAGAAACACCAGGTACATTTGAATTATATCAAAAGAAATTTAGAATGTCTGGTCCAGAAAAAGATGATGATCCATTATGGAATTGTTTCATTCGTTTCCAATCTGCTGCAGGTCCATTTGAATTCACTTTAGAAAAGAAGAAAGATACCGTAGTCATTCCAAATTTCAACACAGCAGATCCATGGATTAAAGCAAATTACCTTCAAACTGGTTATTACCGTATTGACAATTCACCAGAAATCATTAAAACATTAGTACCAAAGATTAAAGCAATGGATGGTTCATTAACTACAGTTGATAGATTAGGTTTATTAGCAGATTCATATAATCTTTGTAAAGCAGGTCAATCATCAATTTCAGCATACATGGAATTGGTATTAGCATTTGAAAACGAAAAAGAAAGCAACGTATGGGATTTCATCATTGATTCACTCTCAGCAATCAGTGTTCTCATTGAAGATCAAACATATGCTAGTAAATTCAATGATATTTTCGTCAATTTATTGAAACCAATGGCTAAGAAATTAGGATTTGAACCAAAAACAGGTGAATCATCATCAGATACATTACTCCGTGATAAAGTAAACAGTAAATTAGGTATGCTTGGTGACTCTGATATCATTGCAGAATGCAGAAAGAGATTTGAAGCATTCAAAGTTGATACATCATCATTACCATCAGATATCCGTATGAGTGTTTTAGCAACAGTTGTTAAAAATTCACAATCCGATCAAGATCAACAATTCATCATTGATCAATACTTAAAATCATCATTGGTTGCTGAAAAGAATTCATATTTATCAGTACTTTCATTAGCACCAAAAGAAGAATTGGTTGAAAAAGCACTTACATTTTCACTTTCCGATAAAGTACGTTCACAAGATACATATGCTGTTTGGTTCCAATTACCAAATAAAGTTCGTAGATTTGCATGGGGATACTTTAAAAAGAATTTCAAACAATTGGATGATTCTTTCAAAGAATCACCATTATTTGGTAGAATCATTGGTAGTACTTTAACCGCAAAAATGGATGATGAACAATATAAAGAAGTTGAATCATTCTTTGTTGCTCATCCAGTTCCAATTGCTGATCGTTCAATTAAACAAGATTTAGAAATGGTTAAAGTTAATACAAATTGGTTCAATTCATTCAATCAAGAATTATCAAGTTGGATTCAAAATAAATAAACGCAAACTAAATAAACAATCAATCATAATCATAATAGTCAACCAATAAACAGATAGTAGTATATTACCAAAATAATATTTTTTTTATCTTTTACAAAAAATTATTTTTATTTTTTCTCATTGGATTAGTATTTTACATGAATCAAGATGAAGACCATTATTTCTGTGACATCCACTGAAATACTAACTTTAAAGTTGATTTAATTATTTATTTAATATATTTAAAATTTAATAATTTACAATTTTGAAATAAAATTTTAAAAAAAATATTTAATTTTAATTTTTGCTGATATATCTGATATATAATTTTAAATATTATATTTTTAAAATATGAATAATATATTATAGTTGTGTTATTAAATGTAGGAGAATAGATTTGGTGAAGAATCAAGAAAAGTTTACATCATTATTTAGTAGCGGTATTTTATCAAAAAATAAAATATCTACCAATCAAAAAAGATATTTTTTTTATTTTATTTTTTTTTTTTTTTTAAAAAATATTTTAATATAATAAAATAAATAAAAAATAAAAAAAAAAAACCACAAAAAATTTAAAAAAAATGTTATAAATAATAATTTTAGGTTTATT
>JACAFY010015980.1:3739-16122 GCA_015252635.1 Dictyostelium capitatum | reverse complement strand
AATATTTGAAAAATCATTATCATTATCAAACTCTTCAAAAAGAAGATTTAAATCTGGTTCAATTATGAATTTAATGTCAGTTGATGTATCACAATTTACTTCCTTCTTTTGGACAACATGCATTGAATTATTATTTCATCCAATTCAAGTAATTGTATTATTGGTATTTCTATTCAATGTTATTGGATGGAGTTCATTAATTGGATTTACAATAATGGTAATTTCAATACCAATTAATACATACATTAGTAATAAAGGTAGTAAATATTTGGATGAATCATTAAAATATTCTGATAAAAGAGTAAATTTAATATCAGAATTAATAACTGGTATTAGAACTATTAAAATGTTAAATTGGGAATCAATATTCATGGAAAGAATTGAAAAGAAAAGAAATCAAGAATTATTATCATTATCAAAAAAAATAAAATATAGAATATTTGAAAGTTTAATAACTCATGCAACATCAACATTTGTATTGGTTACAACTTTTGCTGCATTTTCATTACTTGGTAATGTAATGACATTGGAAATTGCATTCACATCAATGAATATATTACATAATCTTAAAAATCCAATTGAAATGATACCAATTGATATATATATGGTAATGTCATTATTACCATCTTGTAGAAGAATTGATAAATTTTTAAAAGCAACTGAAATTGTTAAATCTTCATCATCAGCTACCACCAAAACTAAAAATGAAGATGTAACAATTAAAAATGGTACATTTAAATGGGAAGATGATGAAATTTATTCAAGTGATGATGATAATGATGATAATGAAGAAGAAGAAGAATTGGTTAAAGAAGAAGAAGAAGAAGGAGAAGTTGATCAAACAGAATCAAAGGAAAAGTTTATTTTGAATGATATTAATTTTAAAGCACCATATGGAAAATTAACAATTATATGTTCTCCAATAGGTACTGGTAAAACATGTTTAGTATCTGGATTAATTGGTGAAATTTATAAAGTGAAAGGTCAAGTTAATGTACCTGATAGTATATCATATACAAGTCAAGAACCATTTTTATTAGGGGCATCAATTAGAGATAATATATTATTTGGTAAAGAAATGGATATTAAAAGATACAAAAAAGTAATTGAAGCATGTTGTTTAGTAGATGATTTATTACAAATGTCTAAAACATCATATGATTTAACAGAATGTTCTGAAAAAGGTGTTACATGTTCAGGTGGTCAAAAACAACGTATATCATTAGCAAGAGCATTATATTCAAATTCAAATTGTTATATAATGGATGAACCATTATCAGCAGTTGATCCAGAAGTTGCATCTCATTTATTTGAACATTGTATTCAAGGTATGATGGCTGGTAAAACACGTATTTTAGTAACTCATCAAATTCAATTCATACCATCTGCTGATCATATAGTATACATTGACAATGGATCGATAATTCAAGGTACATATAATGAATTAAAAGAAAAGGGTATTGATTTTGAATCAATTATGAAAACAAAGAAATTAAATACCAATGAAAAAGATGAAAAAGATAAAAAAGATAAAAAAGATGAAAACGATGAAAAAGATGAAAAAGAAGTAATTGAAACAACAATAGATGGATTAAAACCAATTGATAGAGTAGTTTGTGAAAACCCAAGTTTAGAATCAATAGAACAGTCAAAATTAGTTATTGATGAAGAAACAAGTAAAGGTGAAGTTTCATTTGATGTTTATAAATCATATTTTAAATATGGATCATCAGGTGTATTCATTATTTTAACATTTTTGGTATTCTTATTTAGTCAAGTTGTTATTCAATTATCTGATTTTTGGATAGTACATTGGACTGAAAATTCAAATCAATCCACTCAAAATTATTATATATCAATTTATGTTTTAATTGCTGGATTGATTATTGGTTCAATAATGTTAAGAGAATTAATGATGTCAAAAATATCAATTACATGTGCAAATAATATACATTCAAAATTATTAAATTCAGTAGTATCTTCATCAATTCAATTTTTTGATTCAAATCCATCTGGTAGAATTTTAAATAGATTTAGTAGTGATATAAGTGATATTGATAACTCAATGGTATATGTATTTTCAAATATATTAGTATTTGGATACGCATTTTTAGTTGGTATTTTATCAATAATTTATATTAATCCAATAATGGTAATACCATTTTTATTATTACTTGTATTGTATTGGTTAGTATCATTGTTTTATGCACCATCAGCAAGAGAATTAAATCGTATGGAATCTGTTTCTGAAAGTCCAATATTTTCATTACTTCAAGAAACTTATAATGGTTTAATTACAATTAGATGTTTTAAACAACAATTGAAATTCATTGAAATGATGCAAAAAAATATAAATTCAAATTTACGTTGTATTTATACAAGTTATGCAATTCATGTATGGATATCAATTAGATTGGAAATATTATCATCAATTTTAGTATTCATAGTTTCATTATTTTCGTTGGTTAATAATGGTAATAATGCTACTGATAGTAATTCATTTTCAATACTTGCCATTACAACATCAATTAGTTTAACAAGTTATTTAGGATTAGCAGTAAAAGAATTAGTAGATTTAGAAACTAGTATGAATTCATTTGAACGTGTAAATGAATATATTCAAACTCCAATTGAAGGTATTAAATATTATCATTCAGATGATGATTTAATTAATTGGCCATCAAATGGTGAAATTGAATTTAAAAATGTAGAAATTAGATATCGTCAAAATTCAAATCCCTCTTTATCAAATTTATCATTAAAAATTAAATCTTGTGAAAATATTGGTATTGTTGGTCGTACAGGTGCTGGTAAATCAACAATTGGTATGTCTATATTTAGATTAGTTGAATGTACAAAAGGTTCAATTTATATTGATGGTATTGATATATCAAAAATTGGTTTAAATAAATTAAGAAGTTCAATTGGTATTGTACCTCAAGATCCTTTAATATTCAATGGTACAATTCGTTTCAATTTAGATCCATTCAATAGACATTCTGATAAATCAATTTGGAAATGTTTAAAAAAAGTACAATTATTTCAAACAGTTTCAGAATTACCTTTGAAATTATTATCTAAAATAACTGATAATTCAAGTTTATCATATGGTCAAAAACAATTACTTTGTATATGTCGTTGTTTATTAATTAATCCAAAAATTGTATTATTGGATGAATCTACAAGTGGTATTGATTATGAAACTGCTGAATCAATTAAACAAACAATTATTCAAAATTTCGGTAATAGTACATTACTTACAATTGCTCATAGATTAGATACTATCATTGATTCTTCTAAAATTGCTGTAATACATCAATCTAAACTTGTAGAATATGATACACCTTCAAATTTAATTCAAGATAATAATTCTTTATTTAAAAAATTAATTAAATTTCAAACTGACATGTGATATTTTTCATAATATGAAATAAAAATTATCATCAAATCAAAAATTAAACGCGTTTTTCCCATTTTTTTTTTTTTTTTTTTTTATTTTTTTTTTTTTTTTTTTTTTTTTTTTTTTTAAATTATTTTTATATTTTATTATAAACACACAACACATAATACAAATTTTACAACTATATTACTATACAATTAAATAATGGTTAATTCAGTAGAAAGTGTAGTCGATTTTGTTGAAAAGTGTTCAACTGAAGGATGTACTAAATCTGCAAATTTACAATGTCCAACTTGTATTAATTTGAAGATTGATAAATTATCAAAGTTTTGCTCTCAAGAATGTTTTAAAAAGTATTATCCAATTCATAAATTAAATCATGTACAAAAAGATGCAACTCCAGCAGCACCAGTTGTAGATATGTTATCAGTACCAGCAATTTTCAAAAATTATAGATTTACAGGTCCATTAAGACCAACTCATATCATAAAACCAATGAGAACAGTACCAGATCACATTGCAAAACCAGATTATGCTGTTACTGGTATGTTTGTTAAAAATACATATATAAATTTAATGTTACATATGTTTCTTACGAAATGTATGACATCCATCAAATATTAATTAACACCCATCATCATTCACCATAATCAAAACAAACAGCACTCCCAGAAAGTGAAAAAGAAGCATATGCAAGAAATAAACCAATCATTGTTAATACACCAGCTGAAATTGAAATAATGAGAGAATTGGGAAGAGTAAGATTCAATATTTTTTGTTAGTTTGAAATATTTAATAAAAGTCTAACACTAATTTGGATTTCTTACAGATGGGTCGTGAAGTTTTAAATATTGCAGGTAATATGGCAAAAATTGGTGTAACTACAGAAGAAATTGATGTTGCCGTTCACAATGCAATCGTTGAAAGAGGTTGTTATCCATCACCATTAAATTACTATCAATTTCCAAAATCATGTTGCACGTATGTATATATAGATCATTATATATGTGTGCAATATAAATAGTTTATCATACACGTGCAATGTATTAATACTTGTAATAATTTTTAATCACTGTAGATCACTTAATGAAATTATTTGTCATGGTATTACAGATTTAAGAAAATTAAGAGATGGTGATATTTTAAATATTGATGTTTCATTATATTGGAAAGGATTTCATACAGATTTAAATGAAACCTATTTAATTGGTAATGTCGATGAAAAAGGTAAAGCATTGGTACAATGTGCATATGATTGTTTAGAAAAAGCAATTGCAATTTGTAAACCAGGTACATTATATAGAGAATTGGGTGATGTAATTCAAGCACATGCAGATAAAGAAGGATTCAGTGTTGTTAGAAGCTTTGTTGGGCACGGGTGCGGCAAGTTATTCCATTGTGTACCAAATATACCTCATTATGGTAAGAATAAAGCTGTTGGTACAATGAAAGTAGGTCATGTTTTCACAATTGAACCAATGATTAATGAATTTGCTTGGAAAGAGACATTTTGGCCAGACAATTGGACCGCTCCAACTGCAGATGGTGGTAGATCAGCTCAATTTGAACATACTATGGTTATTACTGAAACTGGTTGTGAAGTTTTAACAAGCAGAAAAAGTGGTTCTTATTTAGATAGACACTTTTAAAATTGTTAATAATAAATGTTGCTTATTCTTTATTCATGATATTAAAGCTATTCCAATCCATTCAATGGATTACAAGAAATTCTAAATTTATTGATCCAACAACACAAGAAAATTTAATTGATATTAATGTATTATGCCTAGCAGTCATAGCAAACAACCAAAATTACCTATCAAATACACAAAAAATAAACCATGATTGCTCATGAACACAGTAGAGACAAAGCCAACATGGTAGTACAAAAAAATACATCATCACTACAAATTAAACAATCATGAATAAAAAACAACAACAAATGTTTGTTTATTATTATTTATTTATTTATTTACTTTTTAGTTTTCTTTGAATTCAGAAACATTTCACAAAAAACAGTCACTATGCAGTGTTTATTAAAAAAAAAATTTAATTTTTAATTTTATCTCACGCAACATTTAAATTTGTAGTATACTTTTTATAACAACAACAGATAATATATATATATATTTAATATAATTCCATTAATTTCCAACTACCTTTTTTCAGCTTTTTTTAAAATGGCAATAGATTTATCAGTATGTTTTATATTTATATTCTTTTGTATTCTTTTTTTTTTATGTGTGTGTTTTACTAATAACTTATATAGAATTTCACAGAGAATGAATGTACAAATACCCACGATCCACATAAATGTATAAACAGTTATGCCAACTCATCAGATTCAAGTGGTATTCCTGTTATTTATGTACCATTATCCAGAATTAATGAAAGAGATAAAACAAATCTAGCTATTATCATTTATGATAATGGGGCAAATGGTTATGTACCAGATGATTCAATATCGCAGGATAATATTGAACTAATTTCAAATAGTGAAATTGGATATGCTGGTAGATTTGTTAACCTTTTGTTGTATGTATTTTAAAATATTGGTACAACATACATTCACAAATTACTAAATAATTTTATTTTAATTAAAGGTATTTATTTAAATCTTATTTATTAAAATTCATCAAAACACATCCAACAATTGCATATTCAATTTTATATTTGGTATTGACACTCATTCAATTAAAAGGTCTATCATTTGTGAAACCAATATGTTCATGGATTGGGCATTCTTTAAAGGAATCATTGAAAGATTCATCAAAATATTATGTGGATAAACATTCTCCACGTCTTATTCAATGGGCTGCTATGGCAGGTTGTAATATAGATAAATCAAATGTCACCAAAGTTGTAGAGTATATCATTGATAAATCATTTGAAACTCTTGACACAATAATCACCAACTACGTATACTTTCTGAATTAATTTTAGAAACTGATATTCTTCCGTGGTATTATAACAATAAATAATAATAATAATAATAATAATAATAATAATAATAATAACAAAACAACAAACAAACAAATGATAATGATAACAACATTAATAATCTCATAGTAAATATTAACCAACAAATTTGGATAATAATAAAAAAAGAATATTAATGCGCTATCATACATACATCAAAAAATTAAAACATATTTTATCTTTATTACTTTAACCATAAATTAATTTTTGGTATTTGTTGTGGTTGTAGTTTTAATTCATTTGCCGCACCTGTAATTGATTATTGTTATCGTTGTCGTTGTTTTGTAGTTGTGTATGCTGTTGATATATAACTTCTTAGTCAAGTTTCATCATTGAAGCAATCCAAAATACATGATTTGCAGTTTTATATAAACATGTTGATGGTACATCATCTGGTACATTACTCGTATTTGATTTTTCAGCAACATATACTATTTTTGATTATTATTCCATTAATATCACCACTAGATATAAATACTAATAATGTATTTTGATAGTTTATCAGAGATTGAATCTACCTTTATTTTATATTTACTGTTTGTATAGTTTTTAGTTAATTATCCTCTCATACCTGAAATATCAATCTAATTTTGATTCTAAATATCATGGTATTGGAAACTATCACTATTTCCAATTTCTATCATTCTAGGTCGAGTTCTTTTAAAAGTGAACAAAGAATTGATGTAACAAATTGTTTTTAACAAAAAACAATCACCTTTCAAAACTGACACTGCATTAGGTATATGATGGTATACTATCAAATATAGTTCGATATTTGAAAAACCATATAGTTTTTACTATGGCGGTTTAACATTACATTTGTTTTTTTTTTTAAAATTCACACACATTGGCAAATTGTAATACCAAAATGTTCACTTTTCTTTATACAATTCAATAGATTCATTAATTAAAGGTAAACATCCATATGGTTCCAAATTTTTGTTTAGAACACTTCCAATTAAGATTTTGAACAAAAAAAAAGATATTTTACAAAAAATTAAAAATGCTTTAAAATTTTATTTAGATATTTTTATAATTCTAAAAATTCTATTGGCATCATGGAACCAAAAACCGATAATTATTGATAAAATTTAAAGAAATTAATTTTGATATAAAAAAGAATCTGAAATTTTATTTTTATTACTATTATTTATTATTAAAAATATTATATAACAAAAAATGAAATTATTAATTACATTAATTTTAATTTTATCAATTTCACAAATATATGCACAAAAATATATAAATTATGTTGGTAGTCATTCAGCAACAGATTGTTCAGATCATTCTAATGGTGTGGGATTCACTTTTTCAAATAATTTTTGTGAAGGTGGAAATGAAACTGAATCAAATTATTTATTTAAAATTCTTCCAAATGGTAACTTTGTTCAAATTTCAGAATATGCTTCATCTGGTACAAATAAAAGATGCACTGGAAAAGCTGATTTTGTAGAAACAATTCCAAGTGGATGCGTTCTTCAACCACAATTTATGTCTGAACCAGATGGATTTTATTCACAACTTTCATTTTCAAATTTACCAATTTATGAACAAGGTGCTATAGTATTTGCTCAATTTACAGATAACACTTGTACAACATTACAATCTGCGGTTACATATTCTAATGGTTATGTTAATGTTGATAACACAAATTATAACACTACATATATGTGTGTAAATAGTAAACCAGAACTTTATCAATGTTATGATGGTCAATGTAATACAAAGTCTTTCAGCTATGAATGCAATTTATCTGGTTTAAGAGTATTCTGTAATGTCTAAAACAGATAAAAAATAAAATAAAATAAAATAATATAATTATCTTATTTCTACTACAAAACAAAATAGATATAAAATATTTACATTTAATATATTTTAAATTTATACTAAAACTTAATAATTGTAATTTGAATTTTTATAATCCACATTCCCTCTTTTTCCTTTAGATTCGTTGTAAAAAATTAAATATATATTACTTTTACAAAACAAGATATACATTTTTATTTAAATTTAATATATTTTGAAATAAAATTTGAATTTAAATTATTTATAAGTTTATAATTATTACTTGATATATAAATTGACTTTAATGATTTTGGTAATGTTATTGTTGTAATTGGTTTATCATAATAGGGATTTAAAATGAATAAATCATTCAAATTGATAGGTAATACATTATCATTAATTAATTTTGATGAATGACCAATATTTAATGACAAAATTGACAAAGGTAATTGGCCAACTTTAATATCTTGATCAAATGGTCTTCCAAATTCTAATAATTCCAATTGACATAATTGAGTTAAAAAGCATTCATTGGTATAGTTATTACCATCCTCTTCTGTTGACAATGGATGATTGAATGAATGTAAAATTAATGTTTTTAAACTTGTTGAAAATGTTTTATTTGAAATTGGATGATCAAAATTATCTAGCCTTAAATTTGTTAGATTTGGAAAATCAAAGAAATAGCCTTGAGGAATTGGTTGATTAAAATCACCAAGTGATAAATCTACAATTGATTTTGGAAACATACCATATGTTAACTGTTGATCAAATAAACATAATTCCAATGTTGTTAAATTTGATGGCAACGCATTTGGTACAATTGGATTATCATAGTAAAATAAATACATATATGTAACACTCTCTGGAATTGTATTTGGTTCTAGTGCAACATTAAATTCATAAAACTCAATACTCTTTAAATTTGAAGGTAACCCATTCGGAACCAATGGTAAATTGTATTCAAATGAAAATAAATATGTTAAACTTTCTGGGAAAAGAGCTGGTGTTATAATTTGATTTATTTCATATAAATTGAGACTTGTTAAATTCTTTGGAAGTATATTCTCTTCTTTTACAATGAATTCTTTGATTTGATGACATTTTAATGAAACTACAGAATCCGGTAATGCATTTTTGGATGCAAATCCACTTTTAAATTGAAATTGAAATTCCAATGATGTTACATTATGTGGGATATCGCCAATGTTTATTTTTTGATCAAAACGATCATCAAATACTACACTTGTTATTGATTGTAATAATGGAAGATCTGATAACTTTTTATTGTTACCATCTGATTTAAATTCAACATTGAATGATTTAGCAACTGATTCGGGTATTGAACCTCTTTCAATTATACCAGTATAATTTCTATGTAACTTAAAATAATGTAACTTGCTTGATAAATGGCCAACTTTAATGGTTTGTTGATATGATTTCCCAAATTCCAAACTTGTTAATGATGATGGTAACCAATTTCCATCCATTGATTCATTAAAAAAATCACCAAATTTTAAACTTGTTATACTATTGCTAAATGTACCTTCCATTAAATGAATATTTAATTTACCATTGAATGAAATATTTTTTACATTACCACAATTATTTTGATGAAATAAATATTGATCCATTATATCAGTTTCATCAATACTTTTATCAAATATAATAGAATTTAAATAATCTTTACATTTATAATTTGCAAAATCTTTATACTTATTAAATGTAACTGATTGATTATGAATATTATATATTCTATAATGTTTTAATATTTCATTTTTAATAACTTTGTTTCTCCAAATTTTAAAAAACAATTTATCAATTGATTGTAGAGTTGGTGTTGTTGTTGATAGTTGGTTATTTGCATTAATGCTATTATTATTATCAATTACTATTATTATTATACAATCTAATTTTGATTTAATAGTATTACTATTTTCTAAAGTTGGTAATTGTGTTACATGTTTGTTTTCTTTATTTTTTAAAATGGTGAGTGATTTAATATTACAATTTAATATTTGAAATTGTTGTCCTGATAATCCATATGAAATTTGTTTAAATAATTCATTATTATCACTATTATTATAATATCTATATAAATTTGTAAGTAATTTTGAATAATGGTGAAAGAGTAAATTTCATCAAAAAACATACTTTAAATTATTTATAGTATTACAATATTGAATTATTTTATCATAAGATATAAATAGACCGTTGGTTGATAATATCAATATACAATTTATCAACTCTGTAATATTTGTAGTTAATAACCATAAATAAATATTATCCATATCAAAAATCAATTGCGAAACTGATAAAATTTAGAAAAAAATAAAATTAATAAAATAAAAAAAAGAAATGATATCGCGAGAAGATATTTATTTTTAGTTTTATATTTAATGAGATAATAACAATAACATGTAAATTGTAAAAATAATACATACATCTATCATTTGTTCATTTAAACAAATACTAACTAATTTTTCATTATCTACAGATCACCACTGGTAATCTTTTTTTTGTAATCTACCAGAGGGTCACTTATTTAATTCATTATTTTTTTATGATAATCAAACAGTGTGATAAATGATTTAAAAAAATGAGAAGGTGAATGATTTAATAGAACGAAATGTAGATAATTCATGAGACCACATACGATTACCATACAAATATCTTATAAATAAAAAAGTCATTGGTTTTATTAAGTAGTTGTGTTTGTAGTAAGGCAGTATAATTAATACTTTCTATGTTTTTTTAATTTTCTACCATCTTGAACGATTTTATCAGATTTATCTTCAATGTATCTAATTGCTTTTTCATTTTCTAAAATATCACCCATTGCACCACGTCTTTTTTCTTTATTTGTAAATCTATTATAATAATCAACATTTGAATTTTCAAATACACCAATTTCAAAATGTTCGGGTAATTCTTCAGTTGCTTGTCTACGATCAAATCTTCTTGTTGGATCAATGAATTTTTGTAATTTAATTAAATTTGCTTCCATTTTCATTTCATCTGTTATTTCTTTTGTTGCAAATCCTGTCCATCCTTTATTCTTTAAATTTCTATCTACTTTTTGTTTGGTTTCCAATACTGATGTATTTTCATTGATTGGTTTTATATTCTTTTTTAATAATTCTAATTTACTTGGTGCAATATCTTTAAATTCTTTTTTTGAAATTGTTTTTGTTATACCTAATTGACTATTTTTACTTAAACTATATTGTTGTATTGTTGATATGTATGTATATATATATGTTAGTATCATATAATACTAAATGTATATAATGTATGTATATTACATTTTTTGTTGATTTACTAATTTGTTTAAATGTACAGCAGCATTTTTTGCCATTTGATCTATAAGTTTGAATTCATCTAATAATAATAATAATAATATATGTGATACAAATACTAATTAGTATATGTGAGTGTGTATGAATTCGCAATAGGTGAGAAGGAAACATACCATCTAATATACTTTCTTCCTTTTTTTTATTATTTATATTATTTGTTAATGATACATTATTTAAATTTAAAACATCTTTATCTTCATTCAATGCTCTTTTATTTGTTGTTTTTATTTTTAAACTCATGGCGCTGTATGTTTATGTGTAATTAGTATTAATTTTGGATTTTTTCGTTTTTTTAAAAATTTAAATTTTCGTTTTTTGAATTTTTTTTTTTTTTTTACAAAAGTTTTTATTGTTTAAAAACAAATAAATTGATGTTATACCCCCAATGACAAATTATATTAACAAATCGGATTCTTTATAAAATCACATTAATTTAAATTTAATAATGTGATTTCTTAAAGAACTTATTTTATATAGAGTTTATTATTTTTGATACACAATTTATTATTTGAGTCGCCACATCAGTTAATTTTTTATGTTTAATTACAATCTGAATAATTTGGTAAATATAATATATATATCATATTTTTTAAAAAATAAACAACCAAATGAAACTATTGAATATATAAATATATAAAAATAGTAATCTCACATCATTAACAACAAATTATTTATAAATTTAATAACTACACCTCACAATCGTAAAAAATTTATCGCCTTTATGATTTTTTTTTTTTTTTTTTTTTTTTTTTTTTTTTTTTTTTTTTTAAAATTTTGAATTTTTTTTTTTTTAATTAATTAAAAAATAAATAAATAAATAAATTTTTTTAAAAAACAAAACACCCCCCCCCCCCCGATAA
>JACAFY010015969.1:0-16142 GCA_015252635.1 Dictyostelium capitatum | reverse complement strand
ATCATTTATCATGTGATTAATATTTTTTTGTGAAGCAACAAATATTCATTACACAAATCATACACATAGTTGGATAATATAGGATTTTTTTTTTTAAAACAAAACGATATAAATGTGTATGTGTAATATAACGGTAGGTAATTGTACTACAAATCAATTAATATAAAAATATTTAATATTGGATCATGTTGTGGTTATTTATGATTGGAAACAAGTATTTATTTAGCGAAATTGTTCATATAATTTTAATACAGGTACCCAATTTTTTTTTTTTTTCAAATTACAATTCATGTGTGTAGTCAAATGGTAGGTAATAGAATAGTGAATCAAGTTATATATTGTTTTCATATTATATAATACCATGGTTATATACGATTAAAGAAAAGATTTTTCTGGTTAAATTATGCTACCAAAAGAATACAGGCTATATTTTTTTTTAAAAAAAAAAAAAAATAGATATTCATTTTTTATAACTACCATACAAATCAGTTGATGTAATGTTTTTATTTATTTGATTTTTTTAATCATGCTACCCAAAATTGTAAATAAAATAAAAACAAAAAAATAATAAAATAAAAAATATCACACGATATTTTGATTGTTGTTTAGTCCAACATATTTTTTTGTTTTTTTAAAATTTTGAAAAAAAAACACAAATCCACAGAATAGTTTTTTATTTACAATAACAACAATGACAATAGTATAGATGTACAACATTTAACAATGTATATAATAGTAGTAGAGGTAGAAATTTTATTTTATTGTATATTTGGTTATTAATTATTATTGTTGTTTGTATGTGTGTTTGGTTTTAGTTTTGTTTGAATTTAATTTATAAATTAAAAAAGATTATTATTAAATTTATCAATTAATTGATTTGATTCATTTTCGTTTGATACAATGGTTAATGAATTGAAACCTTCACAATCTGATGGTGGGATAAACATTGTTAAGAATTTATCAATGATAGCAACACCTTCATCACCTTTTGGAATTGTTGGATGATTTTCACGTACAACGATACGATCTTTACAAATTGTTTGATCAATTGTAAACCAAATTAAATCAACTTTATCAACACCACCAGCAGCAGCTAATTTAATCCAATTTCTACGTTGACCAATATCTTGATTACAACGATCAATAATTACATTATGACCAGCTTTTAAATAAGTTTTCAATAGATCTTCACATTTTTTACGAGTACCTAAATCATCTTGATTAATACGTTTCCATTGTGATTCTTCTGATGAAGTGATTGCACTTGCAAAATAACTTTTACCACATGCTGGTAAACCACATGTAATTACAACACGTGATTTAGAAAGTGGTAATGTAATTGTTGGTGGTAATGCCAATGATAAAATATCAGATTCGTGACGATTCCAACTAACACTATCCATATCTAATTCACTACGTAATGTATCTTTATTAATTGGAATTGATTTCTCATGACATTCTTTAACTGTCATTAATATTAATGTTTGTGCACCATTATCAAATTGTTCCCAATGACTTTTTTCTGAATCTTTTGGTTTAATTGAGTAGATTGCACGATGATTTAATAAATATTTACCATCCTCACCCAATAAGTATAATACTCTTCCTTCTTCTGCGAAATGATTAAACCAAACCATACCTTCTGATAATCCATTTTCAGTTCTAAACTTTTGATTATCCAAAAATAATTGATTTTTAATTTCTAATACTTTTGAATTTAATGATTCATTAAATTGTTGTTGTTGTTGTTCTTCTTCTAATTTTACATATTCTACAAATTTTTGATGTTGTTGTTGAGTGATAACCGGTGAAATTTCACCACCATTTTTATTTGAAATTGTAAATAATGGTTTCAAATCAATTTCAAAATCATATTTTACAATATGTGGTAATTTATTACCACATAATTCAAATACCAACGATTGAATATCTTTTGATGATTTCTTATTTAATAATTGTTCAATTAAAGTTGGTACACTATTTTCAAATGTTTTACTTGATTGATAGATGTTATCGTTTTCCGCTGTAATTGTAATTACATCTCTTTTCAATATTTCATTAATATGATCAATGACTGGTCCTGATTTTAAATCATTTAAAATGAATGGTGATGCTCTTGGTTTGGCACTAACAAATAAATTACCATTATTATCATTATATTTAAATATTTGAATATTCATACCATTCCATTTATTTGAAATATAATATGAATTAAATTTGGTAAATGTTGTTGTTGGTTCTTCTGTTGCTGCTTCTGGTTCACTTTCAGTGGTGGTTGTTGGTGTGGTAACAGATGTTTTTTGAATTAATATTTCTTTTTTGTATGGAGTTATCTTTGGTACAGAATAAATTAATTGATATTCTTCAAGTTCTTGGTTATCAACTTTAACAATTACAAAATCGTTGGTTTCTTTATTTATAACCATATGAATTTGTAAACCACCATTGAAATTATCGGTATTCATTTGAACATTACAATCTTTAATTTCACATTTTAATAAGACTGAACTCTTTTTAATTTGTTCTTCATTTAACAATTGAACAACTACTTTTTTTGGTGGTGGTCCTTGTTTACCACCTTTATTTGGTGATGATGCCGGTAATGTAGTAGTGGCTGCTGCTGTATCAGCATTTATATTTAATTTAGAAATATCTGGAATTGGTTCCATCCTTTATTTGCTATTTATGTCTATTATTATTACAAAGTAGTAATGTTTTTGAGTTGTTTAAAAAAAAAAAAAAAAAATTCAAATCTGACCAAAATTAAAAAAAAAAGTTGAGAAAATTTCAATAAAAAAATATCAGTTAAAAAAATCAAAGATTATTAATTCACAAAACAAATAATTGTTAAAATTCTCTATTCCTTTTATTTATTAAAACCTATGTATTTCAATGAATATTTCATTGAATCAATGTGTCTAGATTTGTAAAACAAATTTCAAACAACATATCTCTAACCAACAAGAGTGATTTTTATATTGATATTAAAAAAAGGTGTTTCCATTATTAAAAAATTTAAATCTATAAAATCTATAATGAAATTAAAACAATTTTGATGTCTGTTTTATTAATAAACTGAATATTGGATTATTATATTTAAATATTTTGGTCATGATCTTGTAATCTTTTTTTTCATATTTTTTTAAATTTACATAAAAATTTTTTTTTTTTTTTTTTTTTTTTTTTTTAAAATTTTAAAATAATTTAATAAATGATAAATCATGACATCAACACATGCAATAGCAACAAACATACAACAAAATAATAATAATATTAATAATAATAATAATATATCACACAACATTGTAAATAGATCAACAACTAGTAGAAGTGAACAACAACAACAACAACAACAAAGACCTACACAACAACCACAAAGACAAACAATAAGTAATAATAGAATCAATTCAAATATATATCCATCATATGCAGATCAACCAGATATATTAAGATCATCACAAAAAGATGAATATTATAAAAAGTTATTTGAAGATCAATGTTTTGAAATGTTAACAAGAATAACAGGACCAAGATTTGTAATGAATAGACAAAATGAATCAAAACTATTTGCAAATACCCTATATTATCTATTAACTACAATGATTGGTTCACAAACATTGGGTGAAGAATATTGTAATCTTCGTAAAATTAAAGATAAATCATTTTCAATTCCTTCTATATCGGTATGTGTTTTAATTTTTTTACGGTTATTAATATTACTATTGTAATATTGCCTACTAATAGTAAGAAAATGGGGTACGTACAGGATAGGATATTATTATATTTTTATCATTTATTAGGACCTTATTTAATAAAGAAATCATTACCAAAGTTATTTATTAGACATCCAAAACTGTATATACTAAAAGAGATATTCCCAAAATTTGAAAGATTACATTTGGCATTATTTTATTTCAATGGTTCATACTTTGAATTTTCAAAGAGATTATCAAATATACGTTATATATTCAATAGAAAAATAGATCAAAAGAGACCAAAATATGATATTCTAGGTTTACTCATTATAATTCAATTGTTACTTTCAAGTTTTATGTATTTAAAAGAAAATTCATTCTTTTTAAAACAAAAAGAAAAAGATGAATATGGTAATGATATTGAAGTTGATGACATTGAACCAAATAACGGTCAAGGTGTTAGACTTGGTAGTGGTGATGGTGAAAGTGATTTAAATATTGAAAATGTTGACCAACAAATTAGTAGTAGCAGCGATAATCAAGAAGAAGCTGCAAAATGTACATTATGTTTAGAAGTTAGAACTCATACAACTGCAACTATTTGTGGTCATTTATTTTGTTGGCATTGTATTACAGAGTATGTATAATAATAGTAATAATAATAATAATATTTAACACTCCTAAAGTATAGTTCAACATGTAATTCAAATATTAACATTATTTCTGTCACCATAAAAGATGGTGTAATAATAAAGAACAGTGTCCTGTATGTCGTTGTCCGATGGGAATTCGTACTTGTATACCTTTATATAATTATTAACAAATACCAATCAATAACAGTAAAGAACACAAGTTAATAATTATTAATAATTAAAGATAATCAAACAAGAAATTAAAAGATATCAAATAAACAAATAAATAATTATAAATGTGTATAAACCCAAAAAGATAATTTAAAAAAAAAAAAACGTAATTTTTAAGTTAATATAAAACAAAATAATTATTACGCATTTTTCAATTATAATAAACCAATCATTAAATAAAAAGTAGTCAATCATTGCATTATTATATTTGGTCGTATAAAAATAAGTACACGCATAATAATTAAATATCTTCCCAGCTAGATTTTTTTTTATGTTCATTGTTGGGATTTTTGTTCACTGCAAAGAAACCGAGGTGAGTATTTTATATATACTGTTACGAGAGTAGTGACTGTATTTATTGTAGTATAAACACTTTTTATAAAATCAATCATTGCAGACTCATTCACATCCGCTGTTTATATATATATATGTAAATATTATGATATTTTTTATTTTTTTTGTGAAAACGCGACATTTTGTTATTGATGGTGATTATTTCCAAAATGCAATGATTGTTTGTTGATTGACAACGATTATAATATCCATTTCATATTATCTTATTGTTGATTGATTTTTTTATTTCACTCCGGCATTTTCGTATAACACAATCAATAAATATTACCGGTTTATCCTATTACATTTGTGGGCATACAATTATACTAATAAAATAGCAAACATTTGCATAATAGTAGTAAAAACAACATTTATAACATGTTGCAAATATTATTTGTACAACGTTGTGTGGGAAAAAAAATAACAATTAAAATAAAAAAAAAAAAATATAAAAACACATATAAAAAAATAAATAATATTACAAAAATATCTCAATTGATTGATTTGAGATATTTTATTTTTTTAGTTTGATAAGAAATTTGTATAATTCATCGAATAATGTATTTTTTTCATTTTTTTTTTTTTTTTACATGAGTACATCAACCATTTTTATCCTTTTTTATAATAATCAGTTGAAAAAAATCAACCTTTTTTAATAAAATCTTTATTTTCTAAAATCAAAATCATCATTACAACACAATATTACAATAATAAAACAACATACACACACACACAGACACACACATACATACAAACTGCTACAGTATAAGATAATATTACCATATTACAAAACCTATATCTCATATTACAAACTATCTTTAGAGTTTAAGTCTTATATACTGCATAATCTAAAATTACAACATTACATTAATATAATAAAATCACCTTCACTAATAATAAAAAAAAAAAAACCAAAACCAACACTGCCACACCCCACCACCACTGATTTTTTTTTATAAATTAATTTCAATCATTTATATTTTTATTTTTATTAAAAAAAAAAAATTATATAAATTAAAAAAAAAAACAAGATCATATTCAGTTCAATTTCATTTTTTTATGATATAATAATACATTGGGGCGAACATTAATATAATACATATAAATAATAAATATATAATAAAAAGAAATAAAATGGTACCACAAGAATTAAATGTTTGTTTATTAGAATTAGAGTTAGAGTGTAGTAGAAAATTTGGTAATAATAAATACAGTTTTTATTTTCCAATTCATTTACAAAATTTTGTTATTACATGTTGGAAAACTCAAATTAGTTCATCATCATCGGATAATTTAGTTGGATCAACCACCACAACTGTTCAACAACCATCAAATTCATATACAGTTACACATAAAGATTATTCGATAAATTATAGTAGTGGTAATAATTTCAATGCTAATCCAAATAAGATTTCCACTGCCATGAATGCTTCTGCTACTACAACTGGTTCAGATCGTTATTGTTGTACCATTTACGAAGATGGTGAAATAATTTTACCTGTATTGGATGTAAGAATGAAAGGTTTTTCTTGGGCTAAATCATTTTCAAAGAAAACTTTTAGTAAAGAAGAATTGGAATGTTTATTAAGTGATATTTATCAATTTTGTTGTTTTTCACATTAATAATTCCATCTTTTAATAATAATAATAACAATAATAATAATAATAATAATAATATCAACAACAAATAATAATAACAACTAAATAATAACAACTAAAATAATAACAATTAAATATGTATAAAGATTCACTCACTCACACAACACAACACAAACAAATAGTAATATAACAAATTAATAGTAAATAATATCAAACGCACATACACAAACTCACATTCACAACGTAAATAATAATATAAATATCAAATAGTAAATAGTATAAATATCTGTAAAAAAAAATCAATCAAAAAAAACCCAATACCAATAAAAAAAACCCCAACCTATACTTGATGTAATAATCTCGTGTATCAAATATATATATAATAAATAATAAATAACAAAAAATAAACACAAATATCAAATTGTACAACAGTCAATCAAATACAACAACAATCAACCAAATCATTTTTTTTTTTTTTTTAATAAAAAAAACAAAATAAAAATAAAATGTTTAAAGATAATAATTATTATTTCTTACTTTTATTCAACATAATTTATTAAATATAAAATAAAATAAAGAAATTGATTTTTTAGATATACACACATTTATGATAACATTGTTTTTTTTTAATATTTTCCAAAACATATTATTTTTATTTCTTTGGTGAAAAGATACTCTTTACTTGAAGTACAGTTTTACGACCAATAGTCGATGGTTTACTTGTTGTTGATGAAGTTGAAGTTGAAGAGGAGGATGATGAGTTTGATGATAATGATGTTGTTGATGTGTTTGGTGAATTATTATTATTATTATTAGTACTTGATGTTGGTGCAAATGAAATTGGTTTTTGGGGTGATGAAATATTAATATCAGTTGAATTTCTTAAAATTGTTGGTCTTGAAACTGCATTACTACTATTAGTATTTCCTATTACTTTTGGTGAATTACTACTCAACATAATTGGTGACATTGTTGTTGATGCTCTCTTTAATCCTGGTGTATTATTAATTGCACTACCTGATGATGATGTTGATGAAGTAGTTGTTGTTGTAATTTTTGGAGGAGGAACTGCATTACCACCTGGTGATTTACTAAGCATTGGTGATGATCCAATTGGTTTAGTTGGTGTTGTTGATGTTCTTGGTGGTGGTAAAGGTGGCGGATTTCTACCATCTTTTTGTAAACTTGGTGATAAAGAAGAGGATGAAGATGAAGAATTACTACTATTACTACCACTCCCCCCGACTTGTTGTTGTGCTTGTTGTTGATGTGTTTGTTGTGTTTTTATAATTGCTGCAGCAACTTGTGAATGTGAGCTAAATGATGATGATAATCTTTTTTGAGATGGTGTTGGTGATGGTGCTCTTTTTGGTGTTAATTTATTTAATGATCTTGGAGGTGGTGTTGGTTTTAATCTTAAATTTGGACTAATTGGTGGTATTGATTCTTCTGTACTTAATTTATTTTGTTCATTGCTATTGTTATCTTCATTATTATTACTTGTAGATGTATTATTGGTAATAATATTACCACCACTAATATTTAATGATGAACTATTTTTATTTGAACCAGTTGGTGATAATGGTCTATTATTACTATTATTTGAAGGAGATGAAGGTCTACCACTAAATGGTTTTGGTGATGAAGGTCTATTATTTAATTGTTGTTTTTGACCAGTTGGTGATAATGGTCTATTATTACTATTATTATTATTTGATCTAGATGGTGATGGTGGTCTATTACCTAAGCTACCACCACTACTATTACTACCAACACTTCCATTATTATTATGTATATCAATTTCCCTTGATTTTCTAAAATTAATTGGTGGTTTATTTGGTGTATTATTGGTTGAAGAGGTGGTAGTAGTGTTATTTACATTATTAGTTGTTGATGGTGATGATGATACATTTGTTGTTATTACTTTATTTGGTGAAGATGAAGGAGTTGTTGATACGGGTGCTGGTGGAGGTGATGGAAACTTTTTAAATATTAATGAATTTGTATGTGAATTTGGTGATGTTGATGGTGATGGTGTACTACTATTTGAAACTGATGCTAAATGTTGATTAAAAATACTCATTTGTGATTTAACTGGTGTTGTTGTTGTTGAAATTGGTGGTGCAACTACTGCAGCTGTTTGTTGAACCTGTGAGTTGTCAGTTTGTTGGACTACTGATGGTAGTGGTTGAATTTGTTTTGGTTGAATTTGTTGTTGTTGTTGTTGTTGTTGTTGTGGTGGTGGTGTTTGTTTTGGTTGTTGTACTAATAATAAAAATGAAATTTCTTTTAACATTTCTTCACGAAGTGATGATAATTGTTGATTTATATAAGATTTAATATTATCATTAAAATCTTTAAGTAATTCTTGTTTAATTAAAGTTATTAATTCACTATTTGAAGTTGTTGGACTACCACCATTATTACTATTATTACAATTTATGACCTGTTGTTGATTTGGTTTATTATTACCACTATTACCAACTACACCTATACTTGAACTACCATTACTACCACCACCATTTGCTGAGTTAAATGATAAACCTCTTTTATCACTACCATTTGGTAATTGGTTTTCACTTATAATTGATGCTATTCCTCCTTGTTGTTGGGTTGATGGTATTACTTTTGGTTTTGATAATGCAGCAATGAATGCAGGTATAGTTGATTTTGAATCAAATGTTTTAACATTATCTTTTAATATCATTGTACCACAATCGAAACCATTTGATGATGAGCCATCACCATCATCATCACTTGCATCACTACCAATTGTACTTTTTAATATAAATGTATTCATTGATTCTGCTTCATCCAATGATGAATTTGTTGATTTCTTTAATTGATTCTTTCCATTTGAACCATTACTACCAAATAGTGATGGTTTATTTATACCATTACTTTTATTTAATAAATTGTTGTTGTTACCAGGTGTTTGAGGTAATGGATGATCAGGTGGTGATAATTTAACATGTTGTTGTTGTGCAGCTTGTATTAAATCTAATTTCTTCTTTTTTACACTCTTTTTTAAACATTCATCAATTATTGGTTTTAATATTTCCAGTGAAGTTGAATTTTGAATTAAAAATGGATGAGTTAATAAATCCAATGCAGAAGGTCTTTGATCAGGATCTTTTTGACAACATAATGAAATGAATTCATTAAATTCTTTTGAAAAATTTGAAGGTTTTGAAAGTGTTGGTGGTGGTTTATTTGGTATCATTAACATTGCACGAGTTGGTGGCATATTCCAAAGTGGTGGATAACCTTCAGCCATTTCAATTAATGTTATACCTAAACTCCATATATCAGATTTATTATTATAACTTGAACGTTTAATTATTTCAGGTGCTAAATATAATGGTGTTCCAACAATGCCAGTACTTGATGAACTAAATACATCATCCAATTGTGAACTAACTCCAAAATCTGCTAATTTAACAATTGCATCTTCATTTATCAATATATTTGCTGCTTTAATATCACGATGTATAATATTTGATTGATGTAAATAATGTAACCCTTTTAATGCTTGTTGAACAATAATTGAAATTTGACGTTCAGTTAAACATTTCTCAGTTAACTCTAACATATCTCTAATTGAACCAAGTGAACAATATTCCATTAAAATCCATAAATTATCACCTTGTTGACCTGATCCATAATATGATACAACATTATTACTTTTACATTTTTTTAAAATTGCAATTTCTTTTTCAATTTCTTCAGAATCTTTAATTGGTATAACTTTAATTGCCAATTCGAAATTATTATATTTATTAACTGCTTTATGTACAGTACCATAACTACCAGTACCTAATGTATCTTTAAATTGAAATACTTGTTCTAAATCACCTTCTGATCCACCAGTCCATTTATAATCAACATCAACATGTGCATTATGTTTAACATTATATGGCATTGATATATTATTACCAATTATATTATTTTTATCTTTATTTACATTATTATTATTACTATTACTATTATTATTATTTACATCTTGTTGTTGTTGTTGTTGTTTATTTATATATACACTATTATGTTTTTCAACTTTTTTTAATGCTTTTGCAATATTCTTTGTTATATTTTGACTACCACTACCAACTACTTTATTTAATGAATCCAATATAATCTTTCTTTCTTCTTCAAACTGAATTTTCTCTTTTTCAAATTGTTCTCTTTCTTCTCGAAGTTTATTCTTTAATTGTTCAATTTCTTCCAATTGATTGATTTTTACATTATTACTACTATATATTAATAAATTTGATTTATTATGATTATTATTACTACTACTTTCTTCCATGATTAATTATGTACGTGTGATTGATTATTTGTGATATTTATTTTAATATTATTTTTGTTGTTCATATCATATTATTATTATTATTATTATTGATGTTTTAAGTATGGTATTTATTATGGCGCAGAGGTAATTTATTTATCTTATTTTTATTAATATGTGAGTTATTTTTAGCACTAACACTAAATAAAACCACTATTATTTTTTTTTTTTGTGTTTTATTTGTTATAAAAAAAATTACTGAAGGGGTTTGTGATTTGTTTGTAATGAAAAAAAAATTATAATTTTTTTTAAATTTTTTTGAATTTTTTCAAATAATTAAACGATAAACGTTGGATTCTTTTTAGATTGATTTTTATTTGATTAATGTGTAACTATGTCATGACACTTTTAATATTTTATTTGAATACAAATTCACATATAAATAATTATCACAAAAATTAATATGTTACCAAATTGTGTATGTGATGAACTCTCTTAAAGATATTTAAATATCTACAAATAAAAATTGTGGTGGTTGTCATGTGACTCATTGCGTATCGAAAATTCGTCACAAAAAAATAAAACTTGAAAAATATGTAATTACGATCAACAAATAATAATTAACAAATTTAATTTTATTACTATTTTAAAATGAAACTAGTTACAATTGGTACCATTCTTGTCATCTTCTTTTAAAAAAATACAGTATTTATTGATTTTAAAGGATCTTTAATACATTTTCAGAGGGTCTACATAGAAGAGTACCTTTTTCAGTAACAACGATAGGACGATTGATTAATATTGGATGAGAGGTCATCATGTTAATTATTTCATCATCAGTGAAACGATTTTCATTTAGGCAAAGTTGATTATATGGTTCTACATTGGTACGAAGTAATTCTCTTGCACTTATACCCATATCATTAATCATTTGTTTAAGCTTATCATTTGAAGGTGGTGTTTCAAGATATAAAATGATTGTTGGTTCAACAGTATTACGAATTATTGCTAGAGTACTACGTGATGTTCCACAGTCTGGGTTATGATATATTGTGACATTCATTGTTATTTAAAAACACCTGGTGAAAAAAAGAATTATTTATTTAAAAAAAAAACAGAATTTTCAGACAAGATATTTTTGGTTAAAGGTTCTTTCAGAAAATAAAAATTAAATTAAAATTAATATAAAATAAATATAAAAAAATATAAAAAGACTTTTTTTTTTATTATAATTACTATTCAAAATATATAATATTACAAATTGTTATAGAAAAAAAAAATGAGTGAAAAATCAGTACATGATGTGGTAAAAGAATACTATGGTAAAACAATTAAAAACACACAAGATTTAGAAACTGATGCATGTTGTTCAAAAGAAAAACCACCAAAATATATAGTTGACATTATTAGAGATGTAAATATTTATTAGTTATCACATTGAAGAATAGTATAAAAATGATTCTGATATACATTGTTTTAACAGATTAATGATGAAGTTGTTAGTAAATATTATGGTTGTGGTCTTTGTGTTCCAGAACAATTAGATAATACAAATGTTTTAGATATTGGTAGTGGTAGTGGTAGAGATGTATACATTTGTTCAAAATTAGTAGGTGAAAATGGTTTAGTTGTTGGTGTTGATATGACTGATGAACAAATTAATGTTGCAAATAAACATTTAGATTATCATAAAGAAAAGTTTGGTTTCTCAAAATCAAATGTTCAATTTAAACAAGGTTATGCTGAAAAATTAAATGAAATTGATGGATTAAAACCAAATACTTTTGATGTTGTTATGTATGTATTGGTAGATTTATTCAATAGTTTAATAGATTTGTTTGTTTTATAAATATTAATAATGTATCATTTGTTGTTATCAATTTTAAAAGCTCAAATTGTGTAATTAATTTATGCACAGAAAAAGAAAAAGTATTATCAAACATTCATAGTTTATTAAAACAAGGTGGTGAAATGATATTTACAGTGACCGTAGAATTCCAAATGAATTGGTAAAAGATGCAGTTTTATATGGTGAATGTTTATCAGGTGCTTTATATTGGAATGATTTTATAAACTTAGCAAAAAAAGTTGGTTTTTCAGATCCAAGAGTCGTTAAAATTGATCAATTAACAATTAATAATCAAACACTTAAAGAACGTGCTGGTAATATTAAATTTTATTCAATCACTTATCGTCTTTTCAAAATTGATCAACTTGACCCAGCATGTGAAGATTTTGGTCAAGCTGTAGTTTATAATGGTACAATTAAAACAAGTCCATATTCATTCCAATTAGATAGTGATCATTCATTTGAAACTGGTAGAGTTGTAACAGTTTGTAGAAATACCTTTTTAATGTTAGAAAAAAGTAGATTCAAATCTCATTTCAAATTTATTGGTGATGATTCTGTTCATTTTGGTTTATTTGAAAACTGCGGTAAAAGTTCAAATCCAATTACTAATTTCAATCAACAACAAGAATCAACATCTAGTTCGACAACCCAAAAACCAAAAGGTGGATGTTGTTAACAAATATATAAAAATAAAATCCAATACACAAGATTTAAAATATCTAAAAAATAGCAGTTGGGAATTATTATTTTTTTTTTAATTTTTTTATTTTACGCATCATGGAGAGCAGTAATAAGGATTTGTAAGTAAAATATTTTATAATTGTTCGTTCATTAATGTTTTTTTATTAACACTCTTAAATTTTTATAAAGGGTTACATTCTTAAATGGTAAATTTAGAGAAATAAATAACATATTAGGTGATTACATATTTGATGTTTATTATCCAAAAGATTCCTTCCAAATAGAATTAGCGATTAATCCACAGTTAGGTTTAGAATATAGGATGGCACAATTATATAAAGGTTGTATAGTTTGGGTGTTTATTCCTACTGGTGGTAATTACATAGAAATTAACGATTCACATTCCAAGACAATGTACAAAGCAAATAATGGAGGATTATTTCATGAATTTCAAGCGGATGAAACAAACTCTTTGTAACAATTGTTTACAAAAAAGAACTGGATTCTACAATTATATGGATATTTAATCCATTAAAACTCGAGAAATTAATTTCAGATTATATTCATCCAAGCAGGTTCGTTCCATTCGAAACCCAATTCAATGACCGCAAAAATGAAAAAAATAAATATACTTTTGTTGGTTTGTCAGTTGAACCAAATAAAAAAGTAGTGTATTGCCCACTTAAAGAAGGTCCTAGAGAGATAATCCCAAAAAAAATTGATAATTTGGATTCAATTGAATTATCAAAAATTGGAGATAAATTTAAAATAGTAAATGGTGGTAATTTGCATACCCCAATTCAAATCGAATATAATTCGGAACAATTAAAAAATATTTTGTTTGTTTATGGAAATCTTATAACAGAGTTAATAGAGAAACATATTAATACAATTATCGTGTATGATCTTTTAAAACATTTGGCAATGGGTGATGGATTTGGTACCAAAGTCGCTATTACAGGTAGTTGTATAAGGGATTTATACGATAATGCAGTTCATGGTGTTAGCAATATAGTAAATGATATTGATTTTGTAATCTCTGGCGATTTTGATGATATTCAAAATAGGATAAAGGATTATTATATAAAAAAAGGTGTATCAATTGCTGGTGCATTAGTTTCAAGTAAGATATCATCCAGATATTGCCAATTCAAGATAATGAATATTGATGATGATTATAGTGAACTCAACGAGCCATTGGATATTGCAGTATTCAAGAGTTATAAGGTTGATGATAACTTGGCAAAAGATATTAAAGGTCAAGATTATTTAATGGGTTCTTCATATGAAGTTGATTCACTATCAAGAGATTATACAATCAATGCTTTATATATTGAACTATTTAATCCATTTCCATTCATTATTGATCCAACTGGTCGTGGTATTCAAGATTTAGAAGATAAAAAACTGGCACTTGTTTGTAAAGAAAGAATGAAGGATGATTTAGGTGGTTTATTTAGATTTTGGAAGCATGGTGAAGAGTCAACATCCAAAACCTGTTTTAAAGCAAGTTCAGAGTTAGATAATGAAATATCGAAAATGCTTTGTGAAAGAGTAAATAATCTTAAGTGAATATTGTTTTATTCTTGTCCAAACTTCAATCAAAATTATTTAAAGATGATATCCAAAATAAAGTTGAAGAATTTAATGTTAAAATGATGAAATTAAATTTGGAAGATAATTGGTGGGTAAAATTGAAAGGACATATCAAATCCTTGGACGATGCTAATTTATCAACATTGCTATATCAAATTCAACTAAAAGTTGTCATTATGATAAAATCAATTAAATCAATTCAATATTAACAGTTTAACTATCAAATGGTTAATAAATAAATAAATAATAAAAATACAACCAACAAATAATAATAATTTAAATAAATTAGAAACAATAAAAAAGATCAAAATTAATGAAAGACAAATATTTAATGTTTAACAATTTATTTTTAATTTTTTAATAAAATCCAATACATAACCAGCATGCCCTTTATTTCTTGTACAATCTTGACTGTGACATTGAATTGATTGTAAATCTTTTGCAAGTTTAATAGTTTCAGGTAATAAATTACAAATTTTTAATTTATTTTCAGCAATGACTTGATTGTTATTGTTTGCAGAATAACATCTTAATAAACCAATACGTACTTTTAATAATGTTGGATACTTTGTGATGTAATGTTCATATATTTCAACAGCTTCTTTTTGTCTATTTTTACTTTCTAAAAATAAACCAAGATCACCTATATACTCTGAATTACTTTGTTCATTTATACCACCTGTTAACCAATTTGATACCATTGAGTTTGATGATGTTATAATGTTATTATTCCATTCTGATTCAGCAATTTCTTTTGCAATTAAATATTGTTCAATTGCACCATCATATAAACCAAATTTAATATTCATTGTACCTCTTTCAATGTATGTTGATCTAAATTCAATTCTTGTTTTTGATGCAACACAAATTAATAAACAAATACAATAAAATAATGAAATTTGTTTTTTAATTTGATGCATATCACTAGTTGACATTAAATTTTGAATTACCATTATACCCAAAACAATTGAAATTGAAATTTGAAATTGTTCAATAAACAATCTATGTATAACTTTATCCAATTTTAATATCATTGCCAAACCAATAATTAAAAGTAATAATGATGTTGATAATTTAAATGTTGTTGATGGTGGCGGAGAGTTTATTGGTCTAACTACTTGTTCATTTGTATTTATTTGATAAAATTTAAATAAATTATCAGGTAATGATAAAATATAAAATATAATCATAAAGTATGTAAATGTACCAATACGTAAACCTGATACACCCATAATTGA
>JACAFY010015949.1:0-16159 GCA_015252635.1 Dictyostelium capitatum | reverse complement strand
TTCTTTTATTTTAAAAAAAAAAAATTTAAAAAAAAAAAATTTTATTTTTTATTTTTTTAAATTTATTAAAATTTTTTTTTTTTTTTTTTTTTTAAGTTATTTTTACAACAATACACATCATAATTTAATTATTCTTTAGTGAACTAATTTAAATATTATTTTAATAACACATTTAAAACAGAAATTTAATTTAAGTGTGTGTTTGCGTTTTTTTTTTTAATTCTCAGATTTCAAATTTTAATTACAAATCTAAAATATCTGTTTTTTGTTATTTAACGAATAAATATTTTTATTTTATTTGTTTTATCATTAAATAACGAGGATATATCATATATTTTGGATATGATGTCACAAACTAAGTTTTGTATACTATTGATTTTGTGTAATAATGAGTCTACCTTGTCTTTAATAAAATTTAATTTTTTAAAAAAAATATAGTTTATTAGTTTGCCAAACATAAACATTATTATTTTTAGTTTATGCATTATTTAATTAAATAGCTGCCATATATTAATGCGACAACAATTTCTACAAAAAAAAACAATTTCGAAGAAAAAACTTTTTAAAATTTAATTTAATTTACTTTTTTTATTTTTTATGCGGTCAAATTTTTTTTATTTTTTTTATTTTCATTTAAAAAATTATTAGAATAAATTAATACAAATAATAATAATTTCAGTAATAGTAGTAACAGCAACTATTTCACAAAGTATGGATGCGGTAATGATCTATAAGAGAATATGAAAAACATAATTAGAAATTTAGAACGTAAAACAATTAATGGTTTGAAAAAAGAAGCTGATGAAAATTATGCCATATCATTTTTAAGTTTGTTTACAAAGAATGATATGATTCAAAAGATTATACCAATTGCAATTAGAAGAGAGAAAACATTGAAAAGAAAGCAACAATTGGAGAATTTAAATATATTTCAAAATTATAAACCAACTATAAACATCACAATAGGTATAGAGAAACATGAATATTATTTTGGAGGATATTCAGAGATAAGATAATATATAAAAATATAATGTCAAACATGGAGAAAAGATTATCAATTTCATATGATTCAATCATTTCATTTAGTAAAATGTTATCATCAAATCAGTTGTACATATTAAAAGATAAAATTATCCGAAATCAATATTTGGTTTTTGAAAATATAAATAATCAAACAAGCACATATTATGATATCAAACAAATATTTATAAAGTTTAAAAGTGAAAATTATTCATTATTCTATCATCAATTTTTCAAACATTTTCAAGATTATATATTAAATTTCAACTATATTACTATTAGTGCAAATAAATCAAGAAAACCAGATAGCAATGATACAAACGCTCGTAAAATTCAATTGGGTGGTGGTAAAGATAGAATAATTTATAATAAACGTATTGAGGATGGTATTGTAATTGAAAATAAAGTTGAAGGTATGAAACAATTAGTTAAACTTATAATTGATTCAAGATGTTTAGTTGCATTACAAGTTTTAGTTCAACAAGGTCATTTTCAACCAGAATCATCAACATTTATTTATGCAATAAATCAAGGTGCTCTTAAATTTATAAAATTCTTTTTACAATATTTCACATCAACAACTGCAGCTTCACCAACTACACCAATCATAAATGAAATGCACTCATTATTATTAAATAACAAATATTATAGTCAACCAAAATCATTCAAATCATTACAATATTTATCACAACAAAATTTAATAGAATATGATAGACTTGAAGATAATGTCATTGCACAATATATTATACATAGCAGTCCAATTAATGAATCAACACAATTAAAAATATTAATTATGGTTTGCCATTTTATTATCTCAAATTCAAATTCAAATTCAAACATTATCAATAGCGAAGAAATTACATCATTTCATTCATCATTATCAAATGAAGATTTAAAGAAACAATTATCAGATAAATCATTCCAATTATTAGAAAAGAGAAATGTGATTTACAAATTGTTTCAACTTTATTTTTCGTTTGGTGGTGCTAAAAAACAAACAAGGTATTTTGATTTATATTTTGGTAATGGTAATTTTTCAACTATCATTAATGATGTTAAATTAATTCAACAACAGCAACAACAAAAACCAAAAACATCTAGTAAAAGAGAAAGACAAGAAAATGAAAAGAATGGAGAAGCTGATGATATCATTTCAAAATTATTTAGATTATCTTTTCAATTCTCAAATTTCAAATTATTTGAACAATGTTTAATCTTAGTTTCAGATACTGATCTAATTTATGAAATTGGAACAAAATTCATTAAAGATTTTTATGAAGAAATAGAGAATACTGGTCAATCACTTTTATTTTCGCATTGTCAAGATAAAAATATTAGAATCCAATTTATAAATTCATATCTCAGTTCCAATTTCGCTGAACATTTTATGATATCAGAAGAATTATTATTTTTTTGGTAGAATTGGATGATTTAGATTTAATTGGTCAATATTTTCAAAATAATAACATTAATTCATGTACTCTCAAAAGATTTCCATTTTCAATAATACATTATGTCAAAAGTAAAGAAGTTTTGAAATACTTTTTAAAGTGCATTGATATTGACCAAGGTATTTGGTTTTTTAGAAATTTGGAATTATTAAAAGCTTATGAAAAATTTGCAACAAATAATTATGAAGTCGTAGATATTACTCACAATAACAATGTTGGTGATATTGATATTAAACGTAAAATAATGGTACCAGAACATACTTTAGGATTACAATTACAATTTTCAACACCTGAAATATTGAATCATTTAGTTAATAGTCCATCAATATACACATTTAAATCATTTTATGATTTTTATTATTCAATTCCAAAAGTAATTAAATCATCAAATCAATGTTTTGAAATGTTTAAATTAATTTATGTCAATTACTCAAATAATGATAATTATAATTTTTTACTTAGTCATTCACCAAATTTAAACTCTTTTGCCTTTGCCAAATTTTTTAATTGGATAATTAAAAATAATTACGAAAATGGAATTGAAAAATGGATTTTGGCTAAAACTCTTCAATTCGAATCTCAAGTATTAAAAGAATCAACTACATTTCAAGATATAGTCAAACATTTTAATTTTTATTGGGAAGATTTAAATATTATTGATTTTGTATTTAAAAATTTATCAACTCAAGATACTATCAATATAGATACTACGAATTTCATCCATAAATTGTTTGTTTCATTCTCAAGAGATGGTAGATTAAGAACATTTGAACATATTCATCAAAACTATGGTTTGTTTTTAAAAATAAAACCAAATGGATCAAATGGTAATAACTTTAGAAATGGATTATTTACAATTAATCAGTTAAAAGAATTGGTATATGTATCACTTCATTTCAATCATTTACATTTATTACATTTCTTTTTTGAACTTTATTCACTTACTTTTGGAGAATTTAAAAGTAAATCATCAGCTCTTACTCAAATTCATTTTAAAAATAAATCATTCACCAACTAATCCATTCCAAAATAAAAAATAATAATAATATTTATTAAATAGATAAAAAAAAAGAAAACTTGGTTAGACCAATCAGTAATTGTTCTTTTATTTATTTCTTTTTATTTTCAATGCATTTATTTGGGTTTTTAAATATTCTCATTTTTTATCGTATATTGTAATTGTTCAATGTTGCTTTAATAATAACATTATTATTGTTATTATTAAAGTTACTATTATTACTGGATGCTATTATTATTTTTATTTGACCATGGTGATGGTCCAATGCAAATTGGGGTTGTTGTGTAGTTATAGGTAGTTCAGATCTTTTGATACCAATGATGAAGCTACAACAAGAACAATCACGATAATCTCTCATTACCTGGAATCCACTAGTGATTTGAAATGGGCCAAGAAGTAGTATAACACTTCAAATGGAAGTGAAAGTAACTGTTGTGGGAGTGATAATGTTGATGTTGATGTTGATGATGGTTTGATTGTGTTTAGTGCTTCTGACATTAAAGGTAATAAAAAATAAAAAATAATATGCGATAGTTTTAACTATTGGTGACGAAAGTAATGTTACGTTATCAACAATATAACAAACTATGTATAACGTGGGTGATATATGCTCAAGTTATTATTTAATTAATACGACATTGTTGGTTGACGCGCAAAAAAATTAAAAAAAAAAAAAATTTGGAAGATGTTGAATAATTAAAAAAAATGCCCTATATCCTTTTTTTTATTTTATAAATTTAGAGCCCATTTGTTTAAATCCAAAAACTAATTGCTGGTTAAATATTTCCATGCTATACCATCAATATGATTAGGTAAAGAATTTTAATTTTGGAATACAACAAGAATTAAATTTTACATGTTCAAAACCTGATAATAAACTAGTATTAAAGTTTAAAGTTTTTGAAAAAGATTTAATTGAAGTAGGTAAACTTGAAAAATGAATTGTTGATTTAATATTACCAATGAATAAACGTTGAATACTACTAGGAAATTGAGATAAATTTGAAATTTGTTGATTAAAATCATCCATTAATATAATATCTGTACATGAAGTTGGTATTGAATTATCTTTGAATACACTTGTTGAACCAATTTTACCAATAAATAAAGTTGTAACTGACGAAGGTATAAAACCATTTTCTAACGATTGATCAAATCCATCCATTATAAATAACTTTTCAACAGTGCTTGGTATACAACCAACTTGTAATTTACTACTTGTTATTGATAATCCCATTGTTTTAGTACCTTTTGGTATTGATATACCTTGTTCATATATAATACCAATTATACCACTATATTCAAATGTTTTTGGTAGTGTTTCAACTACAGGTGGAGAAAGAGGAGGAGTTTGTTTAATTAAACTTGAATCTATTTTATATATAAACTTTAATGAATCTTTTAATGATGAAATTGCATCTCTATTAAATGAAAATACTGTTTCTTTATATTGTGAAAGTTGATGTATTAATTCATTGTTGTTGTTGTTATTATTATCATTTGATGATGGTGACGACTGTAATATATGTTTAATTATTTGATTGTGTTTTAAAATTTCTAAATGTTTTTGTGTTGACTCATTGTATATCTCTTGTTTGATATAATCTGCATTTTCATAATTTGATAGATTATCTTTATGTGCATTTAAAATAGTTGTAATTTCATCTGATGTGTGTAATATCTTTGATTTAATTAAAGTGTTTACCTCTTTATTTTCATCTAGTATTGTTGATAATCTTCTTTTTATATCAATTTCATTGATTGATAATACGTTGTGTAACTGTTTAAATTCAAATTCTATACATTCTAAATATTCTCTATGTTTACTTTCTAAACGCTCCATTATTGAATCTGATTTACTGTCAATGTTTTTATCTGTTTCAATACATTTCTCCAACTGTGGATAATTTATAGTTTTAAATTCTTTTATCAACAATGTTGTATTCTCTAATGAAATTTCGTCCACTTCATGACCTCTATGTGCTGCACCTTTAATAAAACATTTTTTACATATTAATTGGTTGTCACATTCTTTATTTGCACATATAAATTCTATTAATTGATTTGGATGATTTAAACAATAATTATCATATTTCATAGTGTGTGATTTAAAAAAAAGATATTAATTATTTAAAAAAAAAAAATTTTTTTAAGGAATGTTAAAAAAATAAAAATTAAAAAAAAAAAAAAAAAAAAAAAAAAAAATAATTATTTAAAAAAAAAAAATTTTTTTTTTTTTCGTTAAAAAAAAAAAAAATAAAAAAAAAAAAAAAAAAAAAAAATTAAAGTCATATGTGTGTAATTTAATTTGTTTGTATATTTTTAATATCTGTCTATGTATGTTCACTGTACAATTTATTTAAATTTTAAAAATTATATTATTCAAATGATACACAATTGTTGTTGGTGTGTATGATATAAATTAGACGTTGTATACAATCTGATCAAACTTATTTTGAGATTGAATGAGGTAATAGTTTTTATTAATGATATGTTAGTAAAAAAATAATGATGATACAAGACAAAAATAATCGCGTGTGAGAGGTTATACTTTTTTATCATTTAGATATTTTCATTTTCTAAATTTTCATTTTTTTTTATTATTATTGTTATTTCTAATATTAATTATTTGAAACAAAACCACTACGAATTAATATCTCAACAGTAGCTACTGAGGTAGTAATCATATGAAAAAATTATTTTTTTTAAATTTCATATATTTTTTCGTGTTCAAAAAAATTATCGTTTGTCTTTGTTTTTTGAAAAAAAAGACAGTTAAAAAAAAAGTCTGTCATATGATACTAAAATAATTGAAATTAATTTTTCTGGACTTTGATTGGTTTTTGTGATTTTATAAAATTTGCTGATTTATTCGTGATTTTTTGTTTAAACCTTTTTTCAACCGAATTTTTAAAAACCATAGACAAAATACGCCTTTATGGTCATAGAATATAATAAAATTTTAATCAATAATAATTATTATTATTTATTAAAATTTTAAAATATCTATTTTTTTTTTTTTTTTTGAATATAAAATCGAGTATGTTATTCTATTTAAGATTTCTGACCAATGAAATCAATTATTTGACTTATTATTTATCTGAAATAATTTGTTTGATTGAGATTTATATGTCGGTGTTTTGTAGAGATATTTTTTGTGGGGTTTTGAAAATTATTTTAGTATGTATTTTCATATTATTAAAATATTAGTTTTTTACTGTAAAAAGACGAACGAGTAATATCATGGTTGAAAAAAAAAAGAGATTTTCATCTCATATTTTTCTGGTGGTTTTTTTTGTGTGTAAATATTTGCAAAACACGGGCAATTATTTTTAAAAATTAAGAAAAAAAGTAGTAATGTGCAAATTAAAAAAAATATAAAATGATATGAAATTGTAAAATTAATTCATTATCAAACAACAACTTTTAACATTACAATTTGTATCATTATTCAAACTTTGTAATTATATCAACAACAAATAATCATTTTAAAAAAATGAGATTCTTTATTTTAGCAATTTTATTAATCAGCATTGCATTTGCTCAACTTGCTGCTGCCAAAGACAAATGTCCATCATCACCATACTTTGATGTTGCACCATCTGATATCGTTCATGCAAAAGATTTATCACCAGCTGATAAAGCATTCCATGAAAAATATATGGCAATTGCAATCAGAAGAGCTATTCAAGATAACAGTAAATTCGGTGCTGTCATTGTTCACAAAAACGGTACTGTTATGTGTGAAGGTATGTAAATTATTGTTTATTAATAGATTATTTTATGTTTTTAAAAATAATATATTAATAGAATTTATTTTCAATGAAATTTATAGGTGCAAACACTGGTGGTTCAAGAATGTTACATGGTGAAATCAAAGCAATTTTAAATTGTACTGCTATGTATAACAAACCAACTTGGGAAGATCATTACTTATACACTACTGGTGAACCATGTCCAATGTATGTTGATTTAAAAATTATTAATTTTATAAATTTTTTTTTATAAATAATAATTTAATCTATATTGTTTAATGTATACTAATGTATATTGTTGTTAATATAGGTGTGCTGCTGCAACTATGTGGACTAGATTTGACAAAGTTATCTTTGCTTCATACGTTTCAAACATGTATTGCGAACGTTGTTTCAATCAATTACCAATGGATGCCAATGAAATCATGAAATTAGGTTACGGTATTGCCCATAACACTTTATTAATTGGTGGTGTAAGTAATAGATTCTTTTTTTCACTCTTATATGTTGCACAGTATTTCTAATTTTGTTATTTATTGCTCTCTTTAGGTCATGCAAGATGTTACTGATACTTTCTTCCCATCTTTATGCACTGAAAATAACCTTGGTGGTTGGGCTGTCGTTCCAATGTGTCAAAAAGGTTGGGATCGTGATTGTCCAAGACCAAGCAGATACTTTGGTGAATTACCATCATCTAACTAAATATATTATTAAATTATTAAATAATTATTATGCGAAAAATTATTTCTTATTTTAATTTGTACTAAAAATTATAAAAAATTAATAAAATTATACATCCAAAATGGATAATCTGTTATAAATATTTGTAATATTGGAGATTAATCAGTGATTCCAATCATTATTTTTCTAAAATTAAATTTTTTTTAGCTTTTCCCATCTTTATGTATCTGAAAATAAACTCAATGGTTGGGCTACCGTCCCAATGTGTCAAAAGAGGTGGGATCGTTTTGCGCTAGTCAAACAGATACTTTGGTGAATTACCATCATCTATCTAAATAAATTATAAAATAACAATTATATAATTTTTTTTTTAAATTAAATTTAAAAAGTATCAAAAAATAATAAAATTAAATTTACAAAATAGATACAATAAAAGAAATATTCGTAGGTATCACTGACAACCAACAAAGGACACTGGAGTGATGTAATTTCAACCATTATTTTTCTTTAACTAAAATAAATTTTCACATTATCTCAAAAAAATTTAACAATAAATTGGTTCAAATTAATTGCAAATAAATGTAAGTGTTATCATGGTACTATATTTCATTTTCGTTTTATTTACAGTCCATGATGGTATTCTTTTTCTAAAATATCTGATTTATTTCTATTTTTAATTTAACTTTTTTTTTTTTTTTTTTTTTTTTTTATTTTTTTTAAAAAAAAAAATTTTTTTTTTTTTTTTTTTTTTTTTTACATCTCAAAGATATCATTAATTTATGTGTGTGAGAGTTTAAATTAAAACACTCGTAGGATGAACTAGATAGCAATTGGTTAATGTGTGTGTGTGTGTTTTAAGATTAAAATGGTGGGGGGAATCCTTTCTTTGGATTGTGGTTATAATAATAGTGTATATGTGTGTTGCAATAGAAACACATATATTAATAATTACCCATTTTTAATTTTTATTTTAAAATAAAAAAAAAAAAACAAATAAATTTTGGAATATTTAAATTCTTAATTATTCAAATTATTCAAACAATTTTTTAATAATATTAAAAATTAAAAAACAATATCAACAGCTATCGCGAATAATTATATTTTTATTTTTATTTTTCTCTGTCTCTCAGTTTTCTTATATCACAACATTTTTACTATTGTTAAAGATTTTATTTATTATATTTATTTATTTATTCAAATAATTATTGTTTTTAATATATACATACATACACAAAATACTACCACCGACACACTTAATATTATTATAATTTATACATACTTTAAATAATAAAAACTAATAATAGCAATCAAAAACAATCATACTTTGTTTATAATTTGTTTTTTATTTTAATTAATCATTAACTTTTTTTTAATTATTTTATATATTTTTATATTTATTTTTAATTGTTTTTTTTACAACTCACACTCTTAAAATTTGTGATTAAAAATTAATTAATCAATCAATCAATCATTTGTAAATTATATCTAAAAACTTTTAAAAAATATTAGTTTTAGTAAAATTTTAAAGATGACAATTTTAAAATCAGCTTTAATATCATCAGCATTAATGATTAGTGTTGCATCTGCAGATTGTATGTATACGTAATAATATTAATTTTATTTTATATCAAATTAATATAATATTAATAAATGTAATTGTTAATGCAGTTTCATCATTTATTACACCAAGTACAATGAATAGATATAATTTTAAAAGAGAAAAAGTAGAATCAATATTTGATTTGGATAATAAAGATTATAGGCAATCATTAATTGTATTAAGTTTCCCTGGATTATTATTAAGTATATTTGTAATGTTATTAGGTGTATTGGCATTATTTTTAAGAAATTGTATATCATTTGGTCGTAAGAAAAGAAATTTTGATGAAAAGAATGATATGAAAACACCAGGTGCAGATTTCAATGATACAAGTTCATATATTTCAGAATATCAAGCATCAAAAACAACAACAACAAAAATTGGATTTAGAATTGTCAAATTCTTTGTATTTTTAATTATCATTACAACATTGGTTGGAGTAATATTGGGATTAGCATCAAATTCAAAAGCATCAAATGATATGGACGATTTCTTTGAAAATATGAATACAATGGCAAATAATGCAAAGAAAACAAGTACAAATTTAGCACATGCATTAGCAGGTAAAACTGATGTTTCAAAAACTGTAATTATAAATTTAAATCCATTATTAATTGAAATGTCAAATATTTCAACATCAACTCATAGAGCAATGGTCGAAGAAACAAATTTAAATAATCTAAGAGAATCAATTGTAATTATGGGTTATATTATTGCTATTATTACATGTGCATGGGGTATATTTGGAGTTGCAAATGGTAAATCATGGTCATTTATGTTTTTATCTTATCTTTCATTATTGACAATTTCAATTATTTTATTGGCAATGGCAATTCATATTCCATTATCGGCAGCATCATCAGATCTTTGTAATTCAATGAATGTATATGTTGATTCTGATATTAAACCAGCATGGATGAAAAAATGGATTGATTGTAATGGTAATGATACAAAGATAGAAGGAGTAGTAGATTATTCTGGTAATGAAATTGATAAACTTTTAAAAATGATCAATCTCTTTTCAACAGCATATACAAACAAAACTTATACAAAAGAAAATTTAAAAACTTTGAAATTGGATGAACTTAGAGCTGTAATTCCAATTGATCAAGTTCAATTATTTGATAGTAAATTTGACTCGAAAACAATTCCCGCAATCCTTTCAATTCCAAGATTAGAAAATATGGCTAAATGTCAATTCGTTAAAGATTATTTCAATTATACCCGTAATAATTATTGTTCAGAAGTAATTGAAAGTGTAAATAGAATGGTAATTTCTGAAATTTTAATCGCTGTAATTTGGATACCTGGTTTCATATTTGCTGTTATATTTTCAAAAGATAAACGTGTTCCAGTACAATCACAACAACAATCACCTTTCACTCCTTTCCCACAACCACAACAACAATATCAACAACAACAACAACAACAACCACAACAACAATCAATACCATTAGAAATGGCAAACTAAAAAATTAAAAATTAAATGCATCGCTTGCAAAAATAAATAAATAAATAAATATTTATACTTTTATTATTATTATGTTTTATTACAGTTTATTTGTTGATTGACTTTTTTTTATAAACATTGATTGAATGTTCAATTAATAATTTATAAAAGTCTTCAACACCACTATAAGTTGGGAAATAATTAATATCAACAACCGCTAATTTCTTTGTAGTTGAATCTTTAATTACATCAAATCCAAACAATGATAAATCTAAATTTGTTTGAATATCTTTTGAAATTATTGCCAATGTTGATTTATCAGGTAATTCAACTTTTAATTCTTGATCATCTGGTGGTAATAATGCTGTTGGAAATGGTTTTTGACTATCAAATTTAATTAATTCAGTTTCTAATAATAATAATAATGTTGGTATATTAGTTTATATGTATATGGTAAGTGCTCGTATTGTTGTGTGATATCTTACCATTTTCGTTAAAATTTCTAATTGATTTTCTATGAACAATATGAATATAGTCACCAATTGAAAATACTTTATAAATTATAGCATTGTGGTTTACAAATTGTTGGATTAGCATTGGTGGTTGAAATTGATGTAAATCAGCTTCTTTGAATACAATTCCCATATAATGTGATTCTTCTGATCCGCATGCTTTAATGGTTTTACAAACTACAGGATATTTAATATTTGATTTATCAAGTAACTCGTCATAATTTACAATGTTATCATTTTCACCAATTAATACAAAATTTGGGCTTTTAATATTATATTCTTCTGGCAAATCATTTAATCTATCCAATAATTTACTTAATGTATCTCTACTTAATACTGGTATTTGTGATGAAATTGAATCAATTTGAACTATATCTGGGAATTTATTAATTAAATTCTAAAATATAACATAAATAGATATATTTGTTAATATCAATATAACATATTATCGTTTGTAACCAATGTTATCTTTCTATGATATATATGATTTAATACACACCTGAATCGTATCAACTTTTTTTTTATTTTCTACATTTTCTAAATTACCCAACTCATCAGTTAATTTATTAATTAAAACATGAAATGGCTTTGTATCATATGAATCTATGTCTTTTTCCATATCTACAGGTACACATGTAATATTATACTTTTCTCTGTACGAAAAACCAAAGGTTAATAACTAAAATAAATTTAATATTAACGCCCAAGTCAATTCATACCTGCACATGTTAACGAATTGATCCCATTTTAATCTATTTAATTTTGATTTTGATAAATAATATCCAACTTTAAAATCACTTGGTAATGTTATATCCATTGTTATTACTATTAGTTTGAATTTATGTTCAAAAAAATCATTTAAATTAAAAAAAATAAAAAAAATAAAAACTTTTTTTTCTTTTTCATTTTATTTTTAAAATAAACACAAACAAATAATTATATATAATATGGTTGAATATCTTTTAGTACAATGTTTTTCATGCTCAATGTTTCAAGTTAATCAAAAGAAAAAGAAAAAAGATTTTCAATGTAAAATATGTAACGAAAAACAATCTGTTAGAAAAATATTTGGCATAAGTTATCAAGCAAAAGATTTAACAACATTGGTTAAAAAATATAATATGGAAAAACATTTAAATCCTCCAAAACCAATAAAAAATGATGAATATAATGATGATGAAGATGATGATAATGATGAAAATAATAATAATGATGAAAATAATAATAATGATCAAGGTAACAACGTTTACAATGATAACAACAATAATAGTAACCAACAACAAAAACCACAACAACCAAATAAATGGAGCGCATTTCTCGATGATAAAACAAATAATAATAAAAATAGCAATATACAAGATGAAGATGATGATTTTTATGGTATTGGTGAAGATTTAGATGATCCAAGATATTTGACATCATATGATACAACTATTAAAAAAAGAAAATATACAAAAAAATCTTCAACTGATAATAACGATGATAATAATAATAATAAAACTACAAACACCACTACTGGTAAACCTGCAGCAAATAAAAGATATAAATCATCAGCACAAGGAAATACAACAAATAATAGATATCCAAATAAAACACCAAATTCTTATATTAAACAAACCGCAACCACAACAACTACCACGACAAATATAAATTCAAACGCAACACCAAAACAATTGCAAACAACCGTTACTGCAAAACCATATGCAACAAATTATTCAAATTCACAAGCAGCAATGTTAAAACCATCACTACCAAAACCTCCAGCTCAATCAATGTTTAACAAACCATCACCTTCTATTTCAAAACCTATTCCATCTATTTTATCAAAACCAACACCATCTATTTTATCGAAGCCAACTCCAAACAATACATTCAAACAACGACAACAACCTGTAAATAGCAATAACAATGATGATAAATACTTTGATTTAATAAAGAAATCAATTTCAGCGCAACCACCTCCAAATAATAATAATAATAATATAAACAAACCACCTCAACAACCAAATAAAACTACAACTTCATGGAATCAATTTCAAGAACAAGACGATAATGACTCTGATGATTCAGCAGATGATTTTTATGGAATAAGTAAACAAACAGGTCCAAAAGGTGGACAACAATTTACTTTAACAACAGATTCATCAAGTAAATATAGTATAATAAAAGATGATGAAGATGATGAATAAATAAATAAAAGAAAAACTATATGTATATATAATTATGTATTTGTTTTTGTTGTTTTAATTGAATATTTATTTATCGAGAGTTATTGTTGATGTTGTTGTTGTTGTTGTTTTTAAATAATGTCATTTGATAATTAATTAAATTATACTAATTATAATTATATGTGAGCGAGTATGAGAATATGTGAGTGTGAATGTATATTTATGTGTGTATGATATAGTTGAGTTGAATCAACTTTATATTATTATTATATTATTATTTATGATGTTAAAGTACCAGTTGTAAATTCAATAGATTGTTTTAATTTATCGAATATTTGTAACTTTTCTTCCATTGTTAATAACATTATACTTTGCCAAACCATAGTTGGATCAACTTCGAGAGTTTTAATAAAAGTATTGTAATATACGTGAATGAAAAGACCCATAATGAATTGACAATCAGTACGATCGGTAACACCACCATGACCAGGGAATATAGTATCAAAATCTTTAACTTTGTATGCTCTTTTAATACCTGATGCAAAGAAACCTCCAAATGGTGCAATTAATGAACCAAATAATGCTAATACAAGTGCGTGACATTGAATTGGAATATATGAAAATGGTAATAATGTTATACCCAACTGAAAGAAACTAATTAGCTAATGAGATATTATTGGTAATAATATTATAATCACATTGATTAATTATGTTACTTACATATCTAAAAGCGATTGAAGTGATTTCAACTGGGAAAACAAATTCTTTTTCGGAGAATACTGGATCTCTAGTGCAATGTAATTCTTCCATAAAACCAGTATTACCTTTTGGACAAACAATCCAATCATATTTTAATAAGAAACCACAAAAGTAATATGCAAATAATAAAGTCCACCCAGTTGCACCAATAAAACCTTCCCAAGTTTTGTTTGGTGAAATTTTCATTAATGGTCTATTTATGAATCTGTAGTTTTAGACAAATATTAGTATGTTTAAATAATAAACTTCATTATATAATAATAGTAATGATTATCTGATAAATACTTTTTACCCAAAAAGAAACCATTGAAATAAGCGAAAATATCATTACAAACAATAATGGAAACTGGTAAAATGAACCAAATTAAACCTTGATAAATATTTGAAATTAAAAAGTTTGATTGTACAACTACCATCATTAAAATCATGAGTGTCCATGTTAATTGAGAAAATTGATAACGATATACACCTTTTCTTAGTGTAAATATAAATGAAACAAATCCTGTAGAATTTTAAAGGTTTTTGTTAATATATAAAATATTATTATTACAATATTAATTAACTATTTAATATCTACCAATACAATATAATGAGAATGAATGCCATAAATGATATCTAACAAAATGTTGGAAAATGTTTGGATAATAGTTTGCCAATGTTACTAAAATTGGTTTTGCATAAAAGAAAAAGAAAGATGTGAACAAAAAGAACCAATTGAGAGTTCTAAAATGTGGAATCTTTTTATCTTTTGCTTCAATATAACGTAATGCAACCATTTCTTTAAATACTAATAATTGAAGTGCAATTACAAACAAAGCAACAATAAAATGATCTGAATTTAATACAACTGTGAAAAAACCAATCATTAAAGCACCCATCACTGAACGAATTGCCAATTTTTTATATTTTGCACCTGGTGGATCAGTTGGTTTTAAATTATCTGCGTTGTTACTACTATGATTAATGGCTTGTGAATTTTCTTTACCTGCTATTTTACTTCCTTTACCTCCACTACTTTCTTCTTCTTCATCGGATGTACTACTTTCATCTTCATCTTTACCTGAATCTGCTGATAATATTTCTTTCTTTTCTTTATTCTTTATTGATTTTTCTTTTCTATTTCTGACATCTGTCCTCATACTTGTATGCATTTTTTAATTGTGATGTTATAACACCAACACACTACAATTAATTTAAATTTTGCAAAAGTTGATTTTTTTTTTTTTTTTTGATTTTAACACAAAATTTTTATTTTTTTATATAAAAAAAAAATGAAAAAAAATTAAAAAAAAATAAAATTTCCGAATGGAATTCATTTAATTAAAATGAAAACAATGTTGGGAAATGTAATAATAATTCAACAAATAATAACAATCAAAAGTAAACAACTTTTATTTGTTTGTGTGTTTGGTTTTTAATAATAATATTATTCAAGAAAAAGAAAAAAAAAAAAAATTTATTTCTAAAAAAAGAAAATATACTTTATTATTGATTATTTATTACGGTATTTTTGATGAAAATACATTATTATTATATTATTATATTATTATTATTACTACATATTCTATTTTTTTTTTTTATATATACATATATTTTTTTTTTTTTTTTTTTTTTTTTTTTTTTTTTTTTTTTTTTTAAAATTTTTCTTTTTTACATATTAAATTCGCAATTTTGGACCGAGCTTATCCGGCTCCAAATATGTACAGATTTCTTTGGATTTTTAATAGAATATAGCCAAAGGGGTC
>JACAFY010015938.1:4868-23543 GCA_015252635.1 Dictyostelium capitatum | reverse complement strand
CGTTGTATATAATAATAATGACAGATAATAATAACAGTTTTATTTTGTTTAATATTTAAAAATTTGACCATACCATGAATTAATTACAACGTAAAGACCAGATGTTCTCATTTGTTCAGATGAACGATAGTAAACAGTATTTGATAATAAATCTGTAACTGGAATTGTATCATTACCATTCATTGGTTCAGCATCATCCAATATAATATTACCAGTACCTTGTTGATCAGAGAAATTCAATACACAAAGACGACGTTCACCTTGATAAGTCCATTTGTATGCAACAAGATTCCAACTTTCTTGGTCATTTGTACAATTCAAATAAGTGAATTGACCATTTTTGAAAACTGGATCACTAACAATTGATGTTAAAGTATTATAAAAATCAATAGTTGTATCAATTGCAGGTTCAGATGCTTCTCTTCTTAAATGAACATCTAATTGATTTGAGTAACCTTGGAAATCACCCCACCAAAAGAATCTTAAACCAGGTAATGTATAGGTAACTAACGCAGCAGCATTTGATCTCCACCAACTACCAAAGAAATTTGCACCTCTTGGTTCATCATGATTTGAAATGAAATGAGCTGAATGTGTTGTAAATGAAAGTGAATGACCAGAAATCCAACCACGAACTGCATTCATATCACCACCATTCAATGTATCATGTAACATTTTATCATAGGTATAATCGAATCCAACTTGTTGAAGGTTTTCTTCGTATGGATGATATACTTCTGCTAAAAATATAATGTTTGGATATTGTTGTTTAACAATTTCAATTGCAACTGTCCAAAATTCTTGTGCTGGTTCTTCATATCCCCATGCTGATAATTGACTTGCCCAATTCGATCCAAATAACGAATTTAATAATAAATATGCCATATCACATCTAATGCCATCTGAAAATGATGCAACTCTAAAGAATAGGAAAAAAAATGTATAATTTGAAACATGTTAGCCATATGATCATTATTATTACTAATGTGTACCACTACTACTAAGTACATACGTTAATAATTGTTGAATTCTTGCTTTAACACATGCTGGATTCCAATAATTTAATTGAGCAGTATCATACCATGAACCACCCCAACCTGCTGAACCATAAGCAATACCATTTGGTAAGTAGGTATTATTGTTGTATGGAGTTGGTGTATTTTCAGGAGCACGGATATAATAGTCAATTTCTGTGGTAGTCCATTCAGCATCAACAGCAGTATGATTTGGTACAAAATCTAACATTAACAATAATCCAATTGCATTTAATTTTGATTTTAATTCAATTAAATCTTGTTGAAGACCAACTTGTGGATTAACTGAATAATTTGTAACGGCATATGGTGATCCAATAATATCAGCTTGTTGACAACCTGGTAAAACTTGTTGATAATGTTGTAATAATGGTCCATTTGTTTGATCGTAATTTAAACCATATTCACCTAATTCCCAAACACCCATCATCCAAATCATATCAAATCCCATATTTTTAATCTTTTGAAATTCAACAAATGGAATATCGGAAATTGAATTTATTGGTTGTCCATATGTAATTGATAAATTATACATCCATGGTCTAGTTGATAATTCATACAACATCATACCACCAATTGGTACTGTTGCTGATACACCAACATTATTTTTAGTACTTGCCATTGTTAAAACTAATAATGATAATAATGTGCAAACTAAAATTTTTTTTAAAAACATTGCTGTGGTTGATTTTCGTTGTGTTGATTTTCGTTGTTAATGTTTGTACAATGCTATTATTTTTTTTTTTTTTTTTTTTTATAAAATTCTGGAATTTCTTAATTTACAATCCTTTCTTCTTTATCTCTTTGTTGTGGAATAACTACTAAATATTATATTATTATAGGGTAGTTTTTTTTTTTTTTTTTGGTGTTGTTTTTTTTTTTTTTTTTTTTTTTTTTTTTTTTTTTAGAAATTTAAAAATTGTGATGTCACAAATTCCGTTGTAATCGAAAAAAATAAATAAATGAAATAAACAATTATACAATGATATTGTTTATTTATTTAACTGTTTTATTTTCTATACAGTTAATAAGATATTAACAATAATAAATGTTATAACATTGTAGCGACATATTACAAATGTCAATTTTTAATTATTTTATTTTTTTTCAAAATTAAAATTTCTAAAATTTGGTTTTTTTAATTAAATTTTTTATTTTTTTTTTTTTTTTTTTTTTTTTTTGAAAATAAAAAAAGGTTTCATTATTTGGAGAAACACCAGTTAATTTATTTTTATTTAGGTATATTCACTACAAATACAAATATTGATAATGATATGTGTGTTTATTAGGATTATTTCCAATAAAAGATTTTTCTTAATATTTTCTGTGTTGAAAGAGAGATATTTTTATTAATTTTTTTTTTTTTTTAAAAAAAAGTTAAAAAAGTTTGTTGTAATAACAACAATGGAAGATAAATTATTTTTTAGAGTTTGGAGAGATTTATATTTAAATAAGAAAATAAATGAATATTTAAAGGTTAATAGAATAAATGGTAATTCATTTAGATCAGATGAAATTATTAGTTGTTATTGGTTAGTTAAAAATAATCATTTAGATTTACTTTTTAAAAAAGTTATTGCATCAGAATACTTGGTATTTAATGAACCTGGTAATATAGATTATGGTCAAACAAATAATCATTGGTCATATTTTAATACAGATAACTTTAAGAAATCATGGGTATTCAAATCATATGAATTCTATTCAAACCTTTTAACAAATTATTCAAATTACTTTACTTCAAATAAAAGTATATTAAAATCAACACTCATTACATTTATTAAATATGATTTATATATTGGTGTCCAAGTAATGTTTGATAAATTCATTGATATGGAACATATTAATGAATATAGTACAAAAGAAAAAGAAATAACTGGTTTAAATTATTTAATTTTAAAATCAATTTCAAATCATTCATTAAATACATTAAATACATTAAATGTAATAAGAAATAACAGTAATGGAAGTGTGGAATTATCATCATCATCAACTGAACTTTCAATTTGGCGAAAAATATTTTCAAATAATTATTATGGTTCACCAAGATTAAATCAACCAATTAAGTTATATGGGTTATTAGAGTATTTAATAAATAAAATGAATATCAAATTACCTATTAATCAAATACCATCAAAAATTTCCAATGGTAGTGGTAAAATAGTATCATATCATTTTTTAAATTTAAGATTATTTGATAAAACTGTATCAACATTATTAGATTGTTGTATGATAATTAGTTTAATGGGTGACTATTTAAAACCATTTTTAATTAAATTATCAAATAAATCATATACAATACCAGAACATTTTCAAAGAGAATATTATAATCAAGTAATAAATGAAGAAGAACCAAATCAAATATTATCAATTGATAAATTAAATGAAATTAAATCTAGTTTCAAACAATTGGGTATTCTAGATATGGTAATTTCAGATATTGATATAACAAATCAAGATATTAAATACTTGTATAAATTAGTTATACCATTTACAACTTTTGATTTTTTAATGGAAAATTTATCATTTTATCAAATTAAATATAATTTCAATTATTCAAGTGAATCAATTGAATTTATGGACTGTCATCCATCTAGTATTTCACCAATTTCATTTGGTGATTATAATGAAATTCAAACATTTAAAGAAGGTGTTTATTCAGATAAAGTTATATTATTTCAATATTGTAAATATGATAAAAAGAAGCAAATTAAATTTATAAATGATGCAATCAATAATTTAAATGATAATTTTTCATTGACTAAAATAATATCAATTGAAAAATTGTATAGGTTATTATTTGAAATTGATAATATAGAATTCATTCAATATGTTTATAGTCAATTATCAAATATCAATTATTCATTACCAAGAGATGTATTTTCATTAATTAAATCAATTGATACATTTGATTTCATTTATAATTGTAATGGAATTGATAAAAGTAAATTTACAATTAAAACATTGGAAGAAGTAAATATTAAAAATAATAAAATAATTCAACATTTTAAATCATTTTATGCAACTGATTACCATTTAATGGTTCAAATATGTTTAAATAAATTATATCAACTTGCAGAAAGGAATGAAATATCAATTTCAACAGTAGTATATTCAATTGAAAAAGGGTTATTAAATTTATATTATTTCACTACAATTTGGTTTTCAATTAAATTATCAGAATTATCAGTTACTCAAATTATATGGTTAATTGAAAATACACCATTAGATAAAAATTATAATTTGAAAAGATATTATAATGGTCAAATAAGAATTAATATTAATAAGATATTAAAAGTTTTACATTGGATTTATGAAAATAGATATCAAGATATTAATAATAATAGATGTCAATTTGATTTAGATGTATTTTATTTATATCATTATTTAAATAATACATTAGATTCAATTTTAAAACAACCATTATTTTCAAAAACATTTCCTAAAAATTCAAAATTAGTATTCACTGAAATTGCAATAAGAAATGACTCTAATTCATTAGAATTAATAATTTCAAAATATTATAAAGATGAAGTAAATCAATATTTAGAAAATGGAAAAAGTGAATTAAATCATTTATTCTTTGAAGCTGCTAAATATGGATCAATTAGTATTTTTAAACATATTGTTAAAAATTATTCATTCCTTCTTCAAATTCATCAACCATCAAAATTCAATAAACTTTTTCAAAATCAAACAACTGCTAATCCAACATATAAATTAACGAAATCAAATTTAGATACCATTCAATTACTATACAATTCACATGTAGATTTACAATTATATTTTAAAAATACTATACTTTTAAAGCCAATTCAATCATCAAATATATACATTGAATGGTTAAAAAAGTAATAAAATAATCATGTAAATAGATACTTGTGTTTACCGTATCTTACATGAATTTGGATTATTTTATTAAAAAAATGGTTTTGATTTTAAAATTAAAAAAAATAAATAATAGATATACCGAATTGGATCAAGTTTCCTTCTTTTTATTTGATTTATTAAACATATGTTTTTAATCACACAACACACAAACCAATTTTTGAAATTTAAAATTTAAACAAACCCAAACTGTAAATGTTGTAGTAAAAAAGGTTAAATGTAAGACAACGATAAAATAAGATAATTACTTGAATAATTTGTAATTAAAAGAGGTTTGCGCATAAACTTTATTAAATGTGAAATTGATTTAACTGCACACCTAATGAATTCTCTGTAACTATTTTGTGTTGTGTTTTTGTTGTTTTTGTTGTATTATTCTTAATATTATTATTATTGTAATTATTTTCAATAGTATAATTAAGATGAGGATATCTACAATCCCCCATTATTATTACTTCCATATATAACGAATATCACAAAAAATAAATAATGCAAACAACACATAAAAAAAAAATTATAAAAATTGAAATGATATCAACATGTTGAAAATTTTTTTTTTTTTTTTTTTTTTTTTTTTAAAAAAAAAATTAAAAAAAAAAAAAATAAAAAAAAAAAAAAAAAAAAAAAAAAGTTTTTTCATAAATTCTTCGTTTTGCTTGATTTATTATTATTGTATTTGTATTTGTATTTCTTTTATATTATTGCTATATAGTATAATTTGTAAATTTTGTTTTTTTTTTATATTTGTATTGTTGTATCATTTAAAATACGATTTATACTATGTGAATCTTTAGATTTTAATTCTTTTTGATTTTTTTTTAAAAAGCGTAAGCCACATGCATTACATAGATCAACTATATTTGAAGAGTTATCATCAAGTTTACCTTTTCTCCATTCAGGTGTTTCAACAACAAAGCAACGCATACACTTTTCTGGTTTAACTCCAACTGGTCTACCTCTTTTTGGTTTTGTTTCACTTGTAGTAGTAGTAGTAATGGTTGTAGCAGATCTTTTTGTTGTTTTCTCTTTTTTAGTTTTTAATGGTTTCTTTCTATTTTTATTTGTAGTAGTTGTGGTTTTATTTATATTATTATTATTATTATTATTATTATTATTATTATTATTATTATTATCTATTTTATTATTTACTAATGTAACATTTGTGGTTGTTGTAGATGTTATAATTGGACTACTATTAGCAGATCTACAAATTGATTTTCTTGGTGTAAATTCAGTTGTTGGGTGATCAAAATCATCATCATATATAAAACTAAATGGAGAATCAACAGGAGATGGTGATGTAGGTGCACTTGATATCATTGTTGAATGTGTTCTTTTATTTTGTGGTGTTGTTTCTTGTAATACATTTGATTTTAATGGTGATGGTTGTAATAGTGATTGTAATAGTGATGTTGATGAAGGTGATTGTAATATTGGTTGTGATATCTAATCATTTTTATATTAATTGTAATTTGTTAATAACAAAAACACATAATAATAAATATACTAAAATTATTTTTATTTATTTACACATACATTTAAAATTTTTTTTGATGATTTAATTTCATTTATTTCTTGTACAATTAAATTAGCCATCGATGTAATTGAATCAATATCTTTAATTTCACCATTTTTATTTAATTGTTCTATTATATTTGATTCTGATTTCTCTAATATAGTTTTAGCAATTAAAGCAACCTTTTTTTTTTTTATTATATAAATTATATTATAATAAAAAAGAAATAATAATAAAAGTGTTAGTACATACAAATAAACATTTTTTTTTTTTTTTTTTATGTGAAAAGGTTATTAATAACCATATAAATACCAACATACATTTTTCCATTTTAATTCAATATAAAATTTATCAAATATTAATTGTTGTGGACAAGACATATTATTATTATTATTATTATTATTTTAATTTTTATTATTTATAGTAGTAAAAACACAATTGATAGAAAGAGGTAAAGAGAGAGATATATTAATTTTGTATATATGATTTTTTGATAATTAAATTTTAAGGAGGGGTTCACAATAAATTTCTTTTTTTATTTTTTTTTTTTTTCTGCTGACAGAATTCCTAGAAAAATGGTTTTTTGTGTAATTTAATTTTTTTACCCAGATTTAATAAATTTATATGGTGCAGTATAAATTAAAATGATGTGCAAATTATATATAGAAATGATGATGGGTGTGTGTAATTTAATATACAATGGTGATATAAACCCTTTTTTTTTTATTTTATTTATTTTTTTTTTTATTTTTTTTTTTTTTTGATTGAATAAAATTTTTCAATCAAAGATACTATGAGAGACCGGTCGAAACTATTAATACTCTCATACAACAAATTTATATATGTGAATTTTACAATGTGTAGATATTTTAATAAATATAATTATATTTTATGTATAAGAAATAATTTGATTTTAATTGTATAAAAAGATAGATAAACTTTTTTTTTTTAAAAAAAATAAAATTTAAAAACTAAAATTTACTAAACTAAATTTAGTTTTTATTTCTTTTTATTTACAATCAACAACATAATATTTATTATCGAAATCGGTTTTTTTTGAAATTAGAGAAAAAGGTCGGAATAAGATTTTACTTTTTTTTTTTTTTTTTTTTTGCAAATATTTGCAGGTGTGATTAAAAAATTGAATTTGGTGTATTTGCAAATATTAGCAATAGTTAATTTGTAATTGTTGGTTTTTTGACGAATTTATTATTATAATTTGATTAATCCATAATTATGTACCCATTCACCAAATTTAAAATCCAAATATCTATTAATATTATTTTTTTTTAATTTTATTTTTATTTTTTATTTGCAATGTTGTGTTTAATAAATATTATTTTTTTAAAATTTAGTATATTATAACAAAAGTCAACGTATTTCAGAAAAGTTGGGTCCAATATTAATTATTTCATTTTGTTGACATCAATTAACTGCTGTTGATTTTACATAAAAAATTCATGTAACAAAACACAAATAATAATTAAAATGATAAAAAAATAAATAATTTATAAAAAATATAATATGATACAATTACAAAAAAAAGAAAAAAAAGTAATTATAATGACAATGGCTGGTGTGGAGGGTCTTTTACATCGCCGACACATTTCGTTTTACGAAAATTTCACTCACTTTGACACTATCATTAAATAATTGTAGCCATTGATCCCAATATACTGAATCGTTTCATATTTGCAATCTAACCAAAATAAAATTGCAAACGGGTCACTGATTCAGTGGTTGGTTTAGCCAAGCCTTTGTTGGTAGTCAATTTGAATTTTTTAAACAATAATTTGTTTGGGATAAGGAACTATATTTTAAAAAAATCAAAATCAAAATTCAAAATCAAAAAATAACCACTAAAATTTGGAATTTGAATTTAATTGTTGAATATAATATAAAATTAGTATAACAGAAGATACATTAGTATTATTATTATTTAGGATTAGAAAAAGGTGAAACATATATGTTATCATGAGTTTCGTTTGTTAATTGCTGGTTCAATGAATATTTTGTTGGTGGCGTTATAATTGATGTTTTTTAAATTTGAATAAACTTAAAAGTTTGGCAAACAGTATTTAATAATTATAATCAAATAACTTAAAATATTAAGAATGAAATAACATATATGTATGCGCCATACACACAATATAATACAATTGTATTATTGATTGAAAAATAGTAATATTATTTTTTTTTTTTATGGGGGTTAGAACACATTTAAATAATTTTACATTGCTATCTATGTTATATTTTTTTTTTGTTTTTTTCGAATGGTAGTGGGTGTGTTTACTGGGTTTGCGATTAACGACATATATATTATCATCTCATGAAATAGTGAGGTTAATTATGGAAGTGGTGTGTTTTTTTTTTTTTTTTTTTTTTTTTTTTTTTTTTATTATTTTTTTTTTTTTTTTTTTTTTATTTTTTTTTTTTTTTTTTTTTTTTTTTTTTTTTTTTTTTTTTTTTTTTTTTTTTTTCTATTTTTAATTTATTTATTTTATTTATTACATTAATAATTTTATAATTATTTTCATTCTTTTAATATTTTTGTTATTGCGTGTGTGTTTTAATTTGCGTTTTTTTTAAAAATAAATAAATTTATCTGTACAGCTACTAATTGTTGCTATAATAATAATAATAATTGTGTAATAATAAATAAATCATACACACATACACACACACGAAATGGTGATGGGTGATAATATTATGATCGCAAATTATAGTCTATTAATTATATTAAATTTTTTATCATCAATTTCATGTATATTCGTAATAATTGTGTATATTCATAAAGGAATGTATCATAGTCATATGGGAAAAATAGTGGTTTCATTCTGTACATGTTCAGCACTAAAAGATATTGTTTCTTTGATTTTAACATTATCAAGAAACCCATATAAACCAATTATAGAATCTTCATCATATTGTAAAATATATGGATTATCAATTACATTTGGTTCAATTATATGTTGGTTATTAATATTAGCTCAAAGTAAGTATACACTAATGATAGTACAATTGTTAATGATCATGTAATTTTACTAATCACTATTCATATACCAATCAATATATAGCATTAAATACATTTTTAACAATTGTAAAAGGGTACAATGATTTTGGTAAATTTGAAATACCTTGTATATTTTTAATTATATTATTACCAACAATATCAACAATTGTAATTGGTTCAAGTGATTCAATTGAAGTAGTTGGTAATTGGTGTTGGATAGGACCAGATTTCGTTGCATTTAGATTTGTATTTTTTTATGGTCCATTATTTTTCATTTGGGGTCTTTGTTTAATATTATATTCAATTATTGCATATTATATTTTTAAAACATTTAAATCAAATAGAGATCATAATACAATTACGACCGGAGGTGATATTAATAATAATAATACTACTACAGTTGATGAAGATGATCATTTAAAATATCAATTTAGATTTTCAAATTATATTATTGCATTTTTAATTTGTTGGTTATTTCCAGTATCAAATAGAATATTAAATATATTTCAAATTCAACCAGATTGGATAACTATACCACATACTTTATTTATTATATCACATGGTGCAGTTGCATCAATTGTAATATTATACAATAATCCATCATTAGATAAAATATATTATAAATCATTATTTAAATCATTTAAAAGTTTATTTAGTTTTTCAAATATAAAACGATTATTACGATTTCAGTTTATTAAAATTGTTAATTTAAAAATTCTAAATAACAATAATAACATAACAATTACACCACCACCATCACCACCATCACCACCAACATTAATATTATCAAATAGCGATACCGCATCATCAACAACAATTGTAAAAAATACAGTTTAAATAAAAATATTTCGAAATTTATATATTGGTAAATTAATACCAAGCATTTAAAAACAAGGGTTATTTTATTTATTAGTCTATAGATGAAAATACTTGAATTATATCCATCCTTTCTTTAACTTTGAAGAGGTCAAATTTTAAATTACCAACACCATCTGGTATTGGGGTATTAAAAAATAATGAGGTTGGTGTAATGGTGATCATATATATTGGGTTGTTTAATACATTATTAACGTTAGAATTATTATATAAAGTACCTGTTATTGGTGTTTTGTTATGTGACAAATTACTATACAATTTAATATCATCAGGGGTTAATTGTTGTGATCCAAATGAAATAATTGATGTTGGATCAACTGTACTGAAATTACGTTGAAATACTACCGCAACTGATTTAAATTGATCATAATCAAATGGATCTCTATCATAAATTTGTATTAAAACCACTACATTAATTGTTGTTATCTTGAAGAAACTTTTACACTTTTCAAATGCTTGATCAATTTTTAATTCTTTAAAGTTTAAATCATTGACTAATAAAATTGTGTCTTTAGTTGATGTTGATGAACCAACTATCGATAAACACTCACATGTTGTATGGCTAGTATTGTCATTGGAAATTGAAACGAAAATTCTACTTAAACCAATAACAAATTCATTACTACCACAATAAATTTCTATCACACCAGTTAATAAACATCCTACTAAACCACAAATACTTGGTTCTGTAAGTTTATTAATAATGACCATCCCATTTAATAAAAATGAAAATTCTATGTAATCATCATCTAAGAACTTTTCACATTTAACATTTTTGTCTATTACAAATCCGCTATATTCATCTAATAGTTGAGAATTCTGTATTGAAAAATTATTAGTATATTTTGTTTTATTTTTTTAATTATTAATATATACATTTTTAATAAAATTTAGTTTACTATCAGTTGATCCCATTTCATTTGTGAATTCTTTTAATTTATTATTTGATGCCATTTATATGGATTATTATTTTAAAACAAAATAAAAAGCAATTTATGATATCCACAGTAACAATAAATTACTTTAATAAAACAATAAAAATTACATAAATGTAAAAAAATAATATTTTTTAAAAGATCTGTTTAAAAATTAAATTAAATTTAATAGTTTATAAAAAATGGTTTCTTTGTTTTGGTGACCAACTCTATTATTAATGATACACACTTGGTACATATTAGAATTTGAAATTAAAATTATACCCCAACTGTAAACTTATTTATTATTTTCACAATAAGTTTCTATAACCATTCCATTTAATAAATATGAATATACTATGTAATAATAATATTCCATAAAATAAACCCCACTATATTAGTCTAAAAGTTGAATATTCTGTTTTGATAAAAATCTTTGAATATTAATTTAGTGACCCCATTTTAGATATGTATAACCTTCTAATTTAATAAATTTCAATTTAGGAGTACCCCATTTCATTTGTAAATCCTTTTAATTCAATAGATAATGTCATTTATATGTTTTATTCTTTCAATTCAACAAAACAAAAAATAAATAATTTTATTTATGATATCACATAGTATTAATATACAAAACCAGAAAAAAACAATAGTTTAGATAAAACTATAACTATTTTATATGAATGCAAAAACTTAAAATTAAACTTTTTTAAAAGATCTGTTTAAAAATAAAATAAAAATTAAAAAGGGTTACCCTTTTCTGGACTATCCAGATTAAAACTAAATAAAAATATAAAAAGGTAAATGATAAAATTGATATCTAATAAACTAATATATTATTTTATTGATAAAATAAAACAATTAAAAATTATTTAAATGATACCAAATTTAAAATTATCAATTACAATAATATAAATTTTTTTTTTTTTTTTTTGGTATCTTGATTATTTAAACGACGTAATGAAACTAAATTTGAAATTCCATGGATTTACAGGAATAGCTTGACGAATTGCGTACTTTTTGTTGTTGGTAAATGTATCATTTTTACTTTTGTCAATTTATAGATTTGTTGGTGTTAAAGAATCAATACACGAAACAAAGAATTCATTTTTTTTAAATTTATTGTAAAATAGCAATATTGTTTAATCATTAAAGAGTGTGATGAATTTACAGTAACTAAACACAAACTTTAGATTCCGATTAAAACTTAAACCCTCTTCATCTGTCAAATCACCTTTTATTTTTTATAATGAATTTAATCACAGTTTCTTTTATTTATATTTCATAACAAATTAAACATAGTATATTGAATAAATTTAAAAGAATAGAATTTTGTATTAAAATAAATTTATCATTTTATTTAAAAATACATAATAATATTGAAAATTCGATAATTTCAGCAACCAGAGTGTTTAACAGCAATTAAGACGTCTACGACCAATATCAATATCAACATTGATAACATTTACATTTCTAACACCACCGCAACCACAACCACAACCACCGAAGCCACCACCATAACCACCTAATCCACCATAACCAAAATCACCGAAATCACCACATGCAACATTAACATTACTACCAAATGATGAGCCAGACATTGTTGTAGCACTTGAATTAATTGAACCACTTGAAATTGATGAAATTGATTCTGTAGGTAGTAACAACCCATTATTAATATTTGAATAATATAAATAAAAATTATTAACTATTAAAAAAATTATTAACCATTTATACCTACTAAAAAGAGTCATTTTTTAAAATTATTATATATTATGTGTATCTATTTGTTTTATTTATATATTGCAAATTGAAATAATGAATTTTTTAAAAAAAATTGTTGACACATATATATAAATTTAATAAAATTTAAATTTTTTTCATTTTACACAAATTTTACTAAATTTGATAGGAATTTTCATTAATAATAATGATTCATTGTATCAGCTAAACAAAGGAATAAAATTTGAAAATATAGTATTTATTTATTTATTTTAATAAATTTAATAAATTATTTGATAATTTAATAATTTCTATATTTTCTACTGTTTCACTACCTGATTTTGATAATAATGTTAAAAGGTATTGAATTTCTGATAAATTTGAATTTGAAGAAAATAATATTTTTGGAGTTTTCATTAATGCACCTAATAATTGTAAACCAACAAGTTTAATATTACCAATTGATGATTTTAAACTACTACTACATATATCATATAAATCATCTGAATTTAATATTAAAACATTTGTTTTTTTTGAATTACCATTACCATTACCACTAATATTATCATCATCATTATAATCTAATCTTAAAATTAAATTAAATAATACAGATATTGCAGAACATTTAATTCTTATATCAACTATATTTAAATTTGTATCAATGAAATATATTTTAATTAATAAACCAATTACCAAATTTGAATAAATTACCAATGATTCTTTATCATCTTGTAATAATTTAACAACTGTTATTAAACTATTTAATAATATTATTTTTGATCTGTTAGAGTAATAATAATTATTGGTTTCATTATTATTATTATTATATGATTGATTTGTTTTAGTTGTTATTATTATTCTAAAAATAGTTGAAAGTAAATCATTTAATGAATCTAATTTACAAAGTAATAACATTGTTGGTTTTTCATTTAATAATTTCATTGTTAATGGTTGTTGTTGTTGTTGTTGTGTGGTTGTTGTAGTAGTTGAAGATTTATATGATTTTGTTGAAATTGTGTTTTCTTCATCTTCTTCTTTATTGGTATTATTTGATTTTAATGATACAATTATCGATTTAATTATATATGATATACAATCACCTGTTGCCATTGATAATTTTATAATTGAATCTGATTTTGAAGAAATGTTTTCAAAATTTGAATCATTATATTTGAATAGAATTGAATCAAATATTGTTAATAATCTTTTACTACTTTCAAATGGAATACCAGTTGTATTTTGATCATTATTAATAACACCATGAATTTGATACCCATTACAAAAACAAAATAATATTAATTTAATTAAATCTAATGATTCATTATTATTAATATTATTAATATTATTATTAATATTATAATTATTAAATTGATTTAATAATGAAATTGACATTGAATTTGACCAATAACATGGTAAAATATGACCAAGATTATCAGATACCATTCTTTTAATTTCCAACATTATATTTTTTGAATTTAAACGTTTAATTAAATTATTTGATAATTGACCAATTATTATATCATTCATTTCACCATTATTAATTATTAATGATTTTAAATTATTACTTGATAATTCTTTAATTGAATTTTTTAAAATTAAAAGTGGTGATAAAATTTTAAATACTTCTTCACCACCATTTAAACTAGTAGATTTTGTTGTAGATGATGTAGGTAATTCTAATAATGGTAATATTTGATTTTGAGATTGTAATTTATTATTTACATTTGTAATTACAGTAGTGAATATTTGAGTTTTATCAATATATCCAATTAATTTTGGTAATATTTTTGAAATTGTTGTATTTTTTGGATTTGCAAATAATTTAATTTCTAAAATTGATAATATAGTTTCATACTTTTTAAATGATTCATTTTGATTACATTGTTTAATATTATTTGCAATTTTAGGTATACATTCTTCAATTAATTTATCATAATTATATTGTTGTTGTTCTAATATTATTATTGGTTGAATATTACTATTATTTAAATCTGATGGATTATCAATAACTATATTCTGTGACAGCATTGAAAAACCACCCAATATTAATTCAATGAATATTTCAAATGAATATGATGAATGGTAACAAGATGCACTAATCCATTTAACTAGTAAATCTAATGCCATTGTTGAAATTGTTGATATATCAGAAAATATATATTTAATGAATCTTGAAAATACAATAAAAGGATCAATATTTTCAACTAGGAATAAAAATATTTGATATCTAATTGTGGTTATGGTGGTTGTAGTTGTTGGTAAAGGAAGAAGTATATCCAATAATGAATTATCTAAATTTGAAAATACTGATTTATTATTTGATTTATATATTTGATCAAATACCATTATTATATTATCAATAATATTTTCATTATTGCATGATTGATTCTTTAATAAATCTAAAATTGATAATACCAATTTTGGAAATTTACAAATTGATGAAACTATAAATCCAATCAATACCTTATTTTCTGATAAATCTTTTATAAACAATAATGATAAATAGTTATTATTACCATTTTCAATTTTAATATTATATATAATTGAAATTAACTTGAAAAAACATTTCTTTATAATATCATTATCATAATTCATCTATAATTATAATTTAATAATTTAGAAATATTAATATATTGAATGATGATTATTTATTATTATTATTATTATTATATTAATTAATACATACTAAAGTTTGTAATAAATTTGAAAGATTACTTTTATTTTCTTCTAAAAAACTATTTTGATTCTTTTCAGAGAGAGTTGAAAAAACTGTTATAAATGATATTGTTGATATTTGAATTTGATTTTCTTGTTGTTGTTGTTGCGATAATATAAATTGAATGTTTTCATTGATTATTGTATTTTTAGTTGATATTGGTATTTGTTGAAAGAATAATGGTAAAATTTTATTTAATTGAAATGTATTATCAATATGTAAACTATTAATTAATTCAATTATTATATCAATTGAAAAAGTTAATAAAGGTTTATTATTAATATACCACTATATAGTATATATATATATGTATATTTTTGTTTATTAGTATGTGGTTTTTTTTGATTAATTTTCAAATAATTTAATTGTACATATATATATATACATACATTTCTAATTTCTTTAAAATAATTTAACAATTTTGATTTAAAATTTAAAAATAACCCATTATCTTTATTATTATTATTATTATTTGTTGTTAATTGAATTATTATAAATGAAAATAATGATAATACGATATCTGATGATTGAGTTGTTAGTCTAGTTGGTGATATTATAGTTGTACCATTTTCAGTTGTTACAATACTACATTTATTAATTAATTTATCAATTATTATCGGTATTAATTCATCAATTAATAATAAAACTGTTTCATTATTATCAAAGATTTGATTGTGATTATTATTATTATTATTTATTTTATTTAAATTGAATATTAATATAAATTGAAAAACTGTATTTAATAAATCAAGTATTTGTTTTTTTTGGTCCTTATCAAGTGGTGTTGATTGTTGTTGTTGTTGTTGTTGTATTTTTAATAATAAACCTTTATAAAATAAATGATTGTGATTATTTAATATATATGAAAATAATCTATATATTTTGAAATAATGTTGTGGTGGAGTTGAAATTGGTGGTGATGATATTGACGTGTTATTATTTACTTGTATTATGTTATTATCGTTGTTGTTGTTGTTACTGTTATTATCGTTATTTAATAAATTTGAAATGATTGCAGAAATGTTTAATTTCCAATCATGTTTTAATTGAATCTCGTTATATTTTAATATGATTGAATCGATAATAGATAATATAGAATCAGTTGGATTTAATGATATTGATTTATCTAAAGAATCAAATGATTTTTTAAAGTCTGATTGATTATTATTTAATATTGACGATTCTTCTTGTGGTGGTTGTGGTGATTGATTTAATAATTTGATTTTATTATTTTTATTTTTGTTGTTGATATCATTATTATCATTTAAGAGAATGAATAATGATTTTCCCAATTTAAATTCATTACTACTATTATTAGATTCCCTTATATTAAATGACTGTTGTTGATCCATCACACACCACATCCAACAATTTTTTATAAATTTTTGAAAAAAACCAATAAAATTCAAAAAAAATTAAAAAATAAAAAAAAAATAAACAAAAATCCAAAAAAGATTTCATTTAGATTTCTAAAATTGATCAACACAACATGTACTTAAATATTGTTTAAAATAATAGTAGACATTTTTACTTGGTATTTTAGTGTTATAAAAAAAAATCAAAAAAAAAACCCAATCAAATGTGTGGTTAATGTATATTAATTTTAAACAAAAAAAAATTATAAATTTGATTTTGATCAAAAAGTACACTTTTTGAAAAAACAGTGTGTGTGTGTTGTTTAGTTTATTTTTGTGCTACCATTATAAAAGTATATTATAATAATGATAATTGATACAAAAGAATATCATTATTGTCAAATGTCGTTTTTTAAAATAAAATGTGAAAATAATAATAATCAAAAAATATTTTACTATTTAAACAAGTTAATTTTTTTTAAAATTAATTAATTAATTAATATACCAAATCAAAAAACAGTATTAAAATAAAAATATAATAATAATAATTATATAAAAATTATAATAATAAAATGCAAAGTGAAAAAACTAAATTTACAATTATTGGAAAAAAAAGAAATTCTCCATTTTCTATGGGTTATAAAGTATTTGGAAATGGCCCAATTAAAATAATGTTAATAATGGGTGTATTATCACAAGGTAAAAATTGGGCATCAACAGTTGAACATTTTAAAAAACAATCATCAAAATATTCAGTATGTACATTTGATCATGTTGGTATTGGTGAATCTAGTTACTCTTCATTATCAAGTATAAATGATATGGCAAATGATACATTGGAATTAATTGAACATTTAAATTGGAATAGTGTACATGTAATTAGTATATCAATGGGATCATTAATTGCATATGAACTATCATTAATTGCACCAGAAAGAATATTATCATTAAATTTATCTTCGATAACTCCAAATATAATTGGCAACATATTCTTTACATCAGCAGTTCAAAGATTAATAAAAGTTGATTTAGATTCATATTTATATGAAATTGATAAATCAACATTAGTTTCAAATATTATGTTTTCACAATCTTACCTTGAAAGTGATTCTAAAATTAAAAATGGTAAAAATAAACAATTTGTTGTACCATTGACTGAAAAATTAGCAAATGAATTAGATAAAGTACCAATTAATATTAAATTTGCTCATTTATGGTCAATGATTAAATATAGAATTAAAATATCACAAAATTCAAAACAAGGTATATTAAAAAGGTCATTTCCAATTGCAATGTTTTTTGGTACACATGATAGTTTTATTGATTGGAAAACTGCAATTAAAACATATGATTCAATTAATCCAAATATAATTTACATTTGTAAAGATGCTGGCCATGCATTATATGCAGAAGATATTGAAACATTTAATAATAAATCTGAAGAATTCTTTTCATTTAATAATAAATCAAATTTAAATAATCATTCAACTATTCATATACCATTACAATATAATTCAAATACACTTTTAAAAGATCATTATAAACATTTAAATTATAAATCAACACCAATTCATCAATTACCAATTATTCAAAAAAATATAAATAACTTTAATAAATCAAATATTTTTGAAAAGTTGAGTA
>JACAFY010015937.1:0-10700 GCA_015252635.1 Dictyostelium capitatum | reverse complement strand
TTTTAATATTAAATATTAATTTATGTCATAGTTTAAATAATGATAATAGTGTTTTGAATTCAAAACCACCAACAATTACAGGATATAAATTATTTGAAATTAATTCAACAATTACAATATATGGTACTGGTTTTTGTAATAATTCAAGTTTAATAAAAGTTAATTTCAATGATATAGATAATATTGAAATTATATCATTGGTAAATGGTAATGAATTAACAATTAAAATTATTTCAACTTATTATAATGATAATTTAACATTATCAATTTCAAAAAAAGGATTAGGTGGTATTTATATTGTTGATGATATATCAAAGTTTATTACATTATTTCCATCAAATATTACAATTGAAACAACTAAAGTACCAGTGAGAAATGGAATTATAACATGTAAAGGAATTAATTTCTTATCTGCTCATTTTTTTGAAGAAAGTGAAAATCAATATATGAAGAAATATAATTTCAATTTAAATGGTAATGCAAAACATGTTAATGATACAAATGAAATTAAAATTAAATCTGGTTGGATTCAAAATAGTATATTGTTTGGTCAAATGATAAGAGAGTTTTTACCAACATTAACATCATATCAAGATATTGAATTTAAATTATATGTTGGTTATCAATTAGGTTTTAATTATACAAGTGCAATTATTTCAGTTGAAAAACCAACTATATCTAATACATCTTTAATTTATAAACATTTATCAAATTTAAATAATAATAAGTCAATATTTTCAATTTATGGTAAACAATTTATTAATAATTTCATTGTATCAATTGATAATTTAAATTCTGAATTTAAAATCAATTGTTCATTATCATCAAATTATTTTATAGAATTATCAAAAAGTGAAGTAATTGATGAATTAACAAATGATCAAGATGAAATAATTTGTGAAATTACTTCAAATAATCAATTTAATTCAAATATAACAATAACAAATTCGAAAACATTATTATTATCATTACAATTTCCAAATGGTAATACAGGTAATTTCATTACTTTAAATCATGTTGTTGAATTTACTGATGAAGAAAAAGAAATAATAATATTAGATTCTGATAACAGTAATATCATTATTAATAATTCAAATGATGATGATGGAAATAATAATTCTAATAGTAGTAATAGTTCAACCATATTTAATATAAATTTAATATTGACAATATTTATTTCTTTATCAATCATATTTTTATAAATAAAGAAATATACGTTTTATTAATACACAATTGTGTAAAAAAATATAAACTTTTTTTTTAAATATGTTTTTTTTATTGATTATACATTGATGGATGTGTTGATGTTGAAACATTGTTGTTGTTATTATAATCATTAAAAACCAAAACACTTTTTGGTGTATGAAGATATAAACGTATATATCTGATTTTTCTACTTATACCAGAATGAGTAAATTTTATATTACGATGTGAAAATTCATTGTTTACTTTAGTTACCATTTCATTTATTTGACTACTTTTCTATTTTAAATAACAGAATATGGTATTAATACCAATTGAAATTAATTAAATTTAAAGTTGATATAGTTTACTACTTACATTATTTTCTAAAATCAAAATTACAATGAAAGCACAAGGAAATGTTAGAAATGCAAATATTATTGAAATGGCCATATCTACATTAAATTTTAAACATAGTATGAACACTAAAGTAAAAATAATAAATGAAAGAAGAGAAAATGCAATGTTTAAATTACCATTTCTTTTTCTTTTTCTTAATATTTCATTGTAACTGTTAACAATTGATGAATATTCCATTGGTGCGATATAATTTGATAATAACAAATTTGATGGATAATTATCTTGAATTTCGAAAACGGTTAACCCCATGAAACCACCTAAAATTGGTTTAAATTGATGTCTTTGGACTAAATAGTTATTTGTATGATTTTCTTGACTTGGTGTTGCATGTGTTTCAATTGGTACTAAAGATATTGAACATGTAAACATTGGATAATAAAACATGAGTGAAAACCACCATCACCTTTATATTCAGTCTTTATTTTAAATCTAATATTAATATTTGAATATTTAACATTTAATTCTTCAATTTTTTGATTTAATTTTTCAAAACTCTATAAAATTTATAATACTACATATTAATAATCAACATTTGTTAATGAATACCTTTTTATTAAATAACTAATGTTTTTACTTACTCCTGGTTTATTCATTTCATTGATTATCATTATATATTCATCTTTTGAAATTAGATTTATTAATTGTGTTGGATATTCTTCACTTTTTTTTTTTAACCAACCAATATTTTCAACAGTATATTTTGTTAAAACAACAGTTGGTGATACAATATAAACAGGAAAAAGTTGACTATTGTATAAAATGAATTGTTTGTTTTCTTTATTGGATAATATAATATCAACTGGTGATTGTTGTTGAATATTATTATTATTTAGTAATGGTTTTGATAATTCTGAGTATCCCATTTCTTTACTTTGTAGTAGTAGTAGTGGTGGTTGTTGTTATTTTTAAATTTTTTTAAATTAATTAATATTCAATTTATATGTGATTTTTTAAAATTTTTTATAAAAAAATCTTTTTTGAAAGATATTTTGTAGATTTTTACTTAAAAATTAAATTTTTTTTTGGAAATTCAAAAATATCCTTGATTTCGTCTTCAAAATTATATATTTTTTTAAAAAAAAAAACTGTTGGAATAAAATTTATTGTGTTAAAGTTGAACGAAAGTTCATTTGAACTTTTTCATATATTCAAGTAATCAACGAGTAAATAACTATCAGGTGATTTTGTACACGAAGTTTTTAAAAAAACAGATGTTTATAACCATAATAAAACAACTGTGGTTCATACTAACATGTATAAAAATAAAATTTTTTTCTTGTGTGAGGTGTGTTGTTTAAAATTTATTTATTCTTATTTTTATTTTATTTGAAGTTGAGATATATACATTTTTATTTTTATTTTTTTTTGAGCATATTGATTTTTATTTTTATACATTTTTAAATACACACAAACCCAAAATTTATTGAAAAACCACCCAAATTATTTTAGTGAGAGTAGTTGGGTTATTTTTATTAATTATTGGATAACTAAGGTAAAATTTTAAAAAAATAAAATTATTTCTTTAATATCAAGTCAAATAAATAAATTGAACAAATCATATAAATCATATAAATTATATAAATCAAATATTTAATAATGGAAATTAATATCAAATTTATTATATTATCAGTTTTATTTTTATTATTAAAGGTAAATTTAAGTTACAACGATGATAATAATGATGAATATGGAATAACAATTACAGGATATAAATTATTTGAAATTAATTCAACACTTACAATATGTGGTACTGGTTTTGGTTTAGATTCATATTTAATTAAAGTTGATTTTTTCACAAGAGAAAATGTTGAAATATTATCATTGGTAAATGGTGAAGAATTAACCATTGCAATTTTAAATGATGATTATTCAAGTAATATTAAATTATCAATTACAACAATTGATGCAATTGTAAATGTATCAAAGTTTATATATTTATTACCATCTGATATTAAAATTAAAAAAAATAGTGTATCAGTAAGAAATGGTTTTGTAGAAAGTTCAGGTATTAATTTAGTATCAGTTAATAATTTTAATGAAACTGATAATCCATTAATGAAATATTCAGATTTCATGGTTAAACCATCTGCAAAACAAATTAATGGAAGTGGTATAATTGAAATAAAGGAAATATTAATAGGAAATAGTATAATAGGTCAAATTGTAAAAGTTAATTTTAAAACATTAGCATCATATCAAGATATTGAATTTACTCAATATGTAGGTGATTTACTTGGTTCTAATTTTACAAGTGCAATTATTACAGTTGAAAAACCTAAAATATCAAATACAATAATAAATAATCAAGTATCAAATGATAAAAGTTCAATATTCTCAATTTATGGTAATCAATCCATTAATAATTTCACTGTATCAATTTATAATTTAAATTATGGATTATTTGCAATTAATTGTTCATTATCATTAGATTATTTTAATTTAAGTTCAAATAGTAAATTTGATGAAATCATTTGTGAAATAACTGCAAATTTATATTCAATTACCCATGTTTTGGAAATATCAAATATATCAACATCAATATTATCATTACAATTCAATGATAATGGTAATACTTAAATTTTAAATCATAATGTATCATACACTAAAAATTATAAACAATCACTACCAAGAGATGAAGATATTGCAAGTAATTCATTAAAATTAAATTTCAAGTTAATATTTTCTGTAATTTATATATTCATTTCAATAATCATTGTTTAATAATACATATAATAAAAAATAATATCACGTATATATAGTAAAAATATATTTTGTAATGTGTGTGTGTGTTATTTTTTACATATTTTTGAATTTTTATTTTTTTTTTCTATGAGATAAAAATAGTAACCACCTCCATTTTTATTCATGTCTAATTTTTAAAATTTATATATTTATTTTTTGTGCTTTGAACACATTTATTTTTATTGTTTATAGATTTTAATTAAATAACTATATTGTATATACAAACCCAATGTTTAATAAAAATTTTTAAGAGAAATAATTGGGTTTTTTTTTTATAATAATCGTAATAAAGGTAAATATAAATAGAGTGCTTTTTCAAAATAAATTTTATTTATTATTCTTTACGTGTGAAATCAAATTCATAACAAATCATATAAATAATGGAAATTAATATTAAATTTATTATATTATCAGTTTTATTATTATTATTAAGTGTTAATTTATGTTATTCAAGTAATAACGATGCACCAACAATTACAGGATATAAATTATTTGAAATTAATTCAACACTTACTATATATGGTACTGGTTTTGGTAATGATATAAATTTAATTAAAGTTGATTTTGATTCTTTTGGTTCAAGAAAAGATATTAAAATATTATCTTTGGTAAATGGTGAACAATTAACAATTGCAATTTTAAATGATGATTATTCAAATAAATTAGTATTATCAATTACAAGTAATATAAATGGTATTAATCAAATTCAACAAGTATCAAAACAAATTTATTACCATCTGATATTAAAATTCAAACAAATAGTGTTACTGTTAGAAATGGTTTTGAAGAAAGTTCAGGTATAAATTTATTATCAGTAAATTATTTTAATGAAACTGATAATCCGTTAATGAAATTCACAGATTTTAATAATAGAGTTATAATTAAATATTTAAATAATGGTAATAAAATATATGTTGAAAAAATAATGATTGGAAGTGGTATATTTGGTCAAATGTTAATGGTTTATTTACCAACTTTGACATCATATCAAGATATTGAATATACTCAATATATTGGTGATGTACTTGGTGTTAATTTTATAAGATCAATTATTACAGTTGAAAAACCTAAAATATTAAATATATCAATAATAAATAATCAAGTATCATATAGTAACAGTTCAGTATTCTCAATTTATGGTAATCAATTCATTAATAATTTCACTGTATCAATTGATAATTTAAATTATGGATTATTTGCAATTAATTGTTCATTATCATTAGATTATTTTAATACAAATTCAAATAGTAAAATTGATGAAATCATTTGTGAAATTACTGTAAAATCAAATTCAGGTACACATGTATTGGAAATATCAAATTCATCAACATCAATATTATCATTAAAATTCACTGATAATGGTAAGTTGTTTATTGTTAATAATACTGTTTCATTCACTAAAAATGATAAACATTCAACACCAAAAGATGAAGATTATCCAAGTAATTCATTCAAATTAAATATCAATTTAATATTAGCAGTAATATATATATTCGTTTCAGTCATTATCGTTTAATGTCCAACTGTATACAATCATATTGTGTTTAATTTTGTTAAATAAAAAATTAAATATATATCAATACACAATTTAAATAATGTATATTAATTTAAAATTTATTCACTATTATTAGTTTTATTAAATGCAAATATATCATTTATAGTAAATGATTCAAGTTATAGTTATTCTTCAACTTCTACTGTCTTTGAATCATCCTCCCATTCTACTATTCCATCATATTCATCATTATCTTCAGATTATTCATCTTCATCTGAAACACAATCAAATTCAAATACATCATCTAATGGGACGTCATCATCATCATCCTCAAATACTACACCATCTGAATTATCATCTTCAAATTCTTTAGATTCAACCTCTACAGTTATTGAATCATCAGATTCAAATACTACTTCTTTAGAATCTTCAACTTATGAATCATCATCAAATTCAGGTATTATTTCTTCATCTAATTTAGATTCCTCAAATTCGTCAAATTCAGGTGCATTATCTTCAGAATCATTATCATCAAATTCTAATACTACATCTTTAGAATCATCCTCTTATTTAAATACTACATCATCATCATCATCATCGTCATCTGAAATATCATCATCTGAATTCTCATCTTCAAATTCTTTAGATTCAACCTCTACAGTTACTGAATCATCAGAAACAAATACTAATTCTTTAGAATCTTCAAATTATGAATCATCATCAGATTTTAGTAATGTACCTTTGGAATCTTCTAATGAATTATCATCTTCATCGTCTTTACCAACGCCAACAATTACAAGTAGTCCAATTCCATCTAATAGATCTACACCATTAACAAATAATTCAACACCAACAATTACAGGATATAAATTATTTGAAATTAATTCAACACTTTCAATATATGGTACTGGTTTTGGTAATAATTCAAAATTAATTAAAATTGATTTCAATTATAGAAATGATATTGAATTAATATCAATTGTAAATGATAAAGAATTAACAATTTCAATTATTTCAACTGATCGTTCAAGTAATTTAATATTATCAATTACAAGTAATATTAATGGTATTAATAAAATTCAACAAGTATCAAAGTTCATTACATTATTTCCATCAATGATTAAAATTCAAACAACTACAGTACCAATTAAAAATGGAATTATATCAAGTTCAGGTTTAAATTTATTTTCTAGTAATTTATTTAATGAAGATGATGATGAATTAATGAAAAAACAAGATTTCAATATTAAAGTAATTGCAAAACATTTAAATGATACTAAAGAAATTAAATTTAAATCAAGTTGGATTGAAAATAATACAATTAATAGTAATATTGAATATTTAAAAGAATTATTACCAATTTTAACATCATATAAAGATATTGAATTTAAATTATATATTGGTGATTGTGGTAATGTTAATTATACAAATTCAATTATAACAGTTGAAAAACCAAAAATATCAAATACATCATTAATTTATAATTTTATATCAAATGATAAAAAGAAATCTGTATTTTCAATTTATGGTAATCAATTCATTGAAAATTTTAGTGTATCAATTAAGGGTATAAATTTAGATTTATTTAAATATAATTGTTCATTATCACCAGATTATTATAATATAAATTCAAATAGTAAATTTGATGAAATCATTTGTGAAATTACTACAAAAGATATTTCAACATATATAGAAACAAATTCAACTATATCAGATTCAAAAATATCATTATTATCATTACAATTCATTGATAATAGTGATGGTGATAGTAGTAGTAGTAATATTCTCAATACAAACAATTTCATTACTTTAAATCATGTTGTTGAATTTACAAATATTGATTTATCTTTATTATTAGATTCAGAAAGTAATAATCATTCTCCAAATATAAAAAATTGTAATTTATTAATAGTATTACTATTTACAATATTGGTCATAGTTTTTACAAAATAAATAAAGAAATAATATAACCCCCACTCCACACACTAAACATTTTGAAAATTTTTTCTTTAAATTTTTACAAAAAAAAACACTCACACAACGAAAGTTTTTTTACTACAAAATTAGAAAAACGTTTAACAAATAAGAGATTTATACTAATAAAATGGATAATGTATATTACAATACAACATGAATGCCTTTAATTAGAAGTAATTAAAATCCAATAAAATATGTAATTTCATTATTTAATTAAAAAATAATAATAATATAATTTTTAATATAACAAATAACAATAATAAAGTTACAAAATATGGTCAATATTGGTATTAGAAATATAGATTATTTATTTTTTAGAGTATGGAGAAATTTAGTAATCAGAAATGAAATATTATATCATTTAAGATTGTTTAATATTCATTTGAAATATACCAAGGGATTTACATTTGATCAATTAATGGAATATAAATATAAAGGTTATTTAAATAAATTGGTATTGTATGAAAATAATGAAATTGGTAATGAAAGAATTTTAAAAGATTGTACATTCAGTATTACAAATTTACAATTTTTACATTCAATTACAACTTTATCATTAATTGGTACTTTCAATCAATCATTAGATGGTAATTGGTTACCAAAGAATATTAAATGTTTAGAATTTGGTAAATCATTTCAACAATCAATAAAGGTTGGACATTTAAATGAATCTTTAACAAGTTTAATATTATCAAATAATTATAAAGGTATAATAGAGTATGGATCAATACCAAATGCAATTACAAATTTAGATTATACAATTAATTGTAGAAATCAATATTATAAAGTACCTTGTTCAACAACAAGATTAAAATTTGAAAATCATTCTAAAAAGTTTATAAAATATGGTGATGTACCACACAATATAACATCATTAGAATTTATTAATTCATTTGATTCTGAAATTGTACCATATTCATTACCAAATACAATTAAATCAATTATATTTTATAATAATTATAATTCAATTATCAAAGATGGTACATTACCTCCATCATTAACAAATTTAGTATTTGGTTATGATTTCAATCAAGAATTAACACCATCAATGATACCATTATCAATTACATCAATAGAATTTAAAGATTATTATCAATTTCCAATTGAAAATGATAATTTATTTTCAAAACATTTAAATTTAAAATCATTAAAGTTTAATAATAATAATAATAATAATAATAATAATTAAAATAAAATAAATAAAAAGAATTTGACCAATTAATTTGTTGGTATGTTATTACTATACAATTACAATTTATTTTTACAATAATAATGCAGCAATTGTTAAAATTAAAGTTGATAAACTTGCAACTACAATTGGGGCGGTACTACCATGATGATCTGGTTTTCCAGTAGTTGAATTACCACCATCTTGAGTTGGTGTTACAGTTGGAGTTTCAGTACATGTAATATTATATAAATAACCACCACCTGAAATTATATCTGAACCTGAATAACAGTTACTTGATTGTTCTCTAAATGACATGGTTGTACAATTTGTATCACTGAAAGATGTAAAATTGAATGCACTAGAGGTTTGTGATATATCAACTCTAAAACTAACATCATTACTACAAGGAATAATACATTGACCATCTGGTGCATTATAACCTGCTGAACATATTGGATTTCCTGCTGTTTTTGAAAATTTAATATAAAATTTATCTTGAGCATTTGCAATTGCAACAATACTAATTATTAATATTAAAAGTGATTGAATGAATTTCATTTTTTTTTATGTGTATATTTATTTGATTTGTGTGTGTGTTTATTATTTATTGTTTTATAAAAAATAAAATAAAATTTTTTTAAACAAAAATAAAATTTTAAAAAAATGAGTGAAAAATCGACAATACCAACCTTCTTTTTCTCCAATTTATTATAAAACAATTTCTTGGCTCTTTTCAACTAAGAAACCTACTTTCGAAAATTCAAAAAAATAAAATTTTAAAATAATGAGTATATTTTTTCCCGGCTAATAAATTTTTTTTCTACCATTACGAAATTTTTCATAATTTTTAAAAAACGTTTTTTAAAAATATTATGGAACAAATAATAAATATTTCATAACAACATACACATAAATTTGTGACACATAAATTTGTGACACAAATGATGAGACAAATATTTTAAAGGAACAGAATGATTCATTTCGTTTCATATTAAATCATTATATATTTTCAGAAACAACAACTTAATTAGGATAAACACAATTATTGTCATACAATTGTTGGCAATTTTTGTAATATAAAAAATGATTAAGAGTACAAATTATACTTTGAAGGGGTACAAATTATAGAACTGGTTATCAAACATCTTCATTTTCATTAACTTCAACTGGATATGGTACAACTTTGTTAAAAAAAAAGAATGAACGTTTAGGTAATGATACAATGGGTATCAAATCAACCAAATAGATATCATATGATACAAACATATAAAACATAAATAAAATTTAGGTATTATCTTTTTCAAGACTTAAATTGTAATTTAATTTTTTTTATATTATTAATTATTAAATTTCCCGTCGACTATTATTTTTTTCAAATAAATTTGTCAGGCACTTAAAATAAACTTTGGAATATCATTTTTTAATTTTTTCCTTAAGCAACGCAATATAGCACACATATAAAACACTATCAAACATGCCAACTGACATTTTAAAAATTGTGATTGTAATTTATTTTTATATGAACTAAGGATTTTTGTGTGTAATTTTATTTTTTTCATTGGAATTATTATTATATATTTTTAATTAATTATGAGTTACGACAGCATTGTTTTTTTTTTATTATTTTTTTTTTTTTTTTTATTATTTTTTTTTTTTAAATTTTTGTTTTTTTTTTTTTTTTTTTTTTTTTTTTTTTTTAACAAAAAAAATAAA